>MVGT01003660.1:488142-556239 GCA_002174775.1 Macleaya cordata | reverse complement strand
TGAAAAAAATAAAAATAAATAAGGGTAGTCCCACTAAAAATCTTCAAATAGAAATACTTAGGAGAGTCCTCAAGCAAGCCTTCAAATCTCTACCCATGTATAGGAAACACAAAGATGAGAGTAAAAATTGTAAAAACAATTTCATGGTGAAGACTGGGTTGTCAAATAGTGAATCAAATCAGTAAAGCTTTTTGGCCCTCCCATGTTACAAAACAAATGCCAGATGGCTTATGTGGCAGGGTGGGACCTACCACTTTTCCCTCCCAAAAGTGTTATGAGGGGGGTTTTCAACTTATGTGGCAGTGGGACCCACATGCCACATAAGCCATCTGGCATTTGTTTTGTGACATGGGGGGGCCAAACAGCAGTACTGCATATATAAATGAAGCTGCTAATAATAAGGCCCTGATAGATCATCATCATCAGCAGCAGTAGCAGTAGTCTCTGTATAATTATCTGCTCAGTACTGCTCAGACACCTGCAGCAGCATGAGTACTAATATATAATAGCTTCTTTATTCAATTTCTTCTCTTATTATCACCTGCTCTAATTTCATTTCTTCTATTTGTATCCTCATCATCATCAGCTCAACTTCTAACTGAGGGAACCAATTCAGATGATGGTAACTATATATAGACAGATCTGAATAATGAAATCATCTTTGCATTTTTTATTTAATTATTTGCAACACGTACGGCAACATACGATGTTGATATATATATATATATATTTGGATTAGAAACTAATCTGTGATTTTTTGTTTTGTTGCATGGTTTTGGTTTGATCATCATCGTGAGATCAGTGAAATCATTAACTTTGTTACAATATAGCTTCATTCAACTTCAGACAGATTGGAGGGGTGACCCTTATTGTCTTCCTACCCCATTTTCCTGGGTTACCTGTAGTTCTGGTGACACTAGTCCTCGAATAACAGCACTGTACATAATTACTTCTTCTTCTTCTCCTCACAGATTAATTATTAGAAGATTTGTTTATTTCAAATTCTATATATTACATATATATTCTGATGGAATTAATAATGATGTGGCGTCTAATTATTGGCCATGATTTTTGACTTGCACTAGCCCCACACTTCTTAATTAGAGCTAGCGCTTCTATACTGATCACCCAGATGAGTTTAGAATACTTACCGCAGAACCTACAACAAAGTGCATTCTAATAAAAAAAAGCTTCTGTGAAGGCACATTACTGTAGGTTCTGCCGTAGAACCTGCTGCAGTTCTAGCATTATTATCCCTTCTTATGCCAATAATAATCAGACTCTACATCACTACTCTCTAGGACTTTTGGCAGCTTCAAGTTTTGTTTGTGAGTAATGCTAACTAATTAAGTTACCTATCAAAATAGTGGGAGAATTTTCCCATTCTAATTTTCAAGTTTTATGTGAAGACGTATAGAGTCCACCATGTAGATCGTATTCATATGGACCCATGGCTAAAAAATTCATGTGGGATAATTGATTTTTTTACTAGTTTGGGAGAAAAGTACATAGTGAGAAGAACATCCTCTCAAAAAATCAGCTCCTATATGCATTGCGTGTGGGCTCTGTTAAGGCCCATTGGGCCTAACTCTCCTTGAAAACTGGCTTGCAAGGAGAGGGTTGCCCAAGGCTTATAAACTTCACAAATCCAAAGTACCCAGGCGATGTGGGATAATACTAACACTCCCCCTCAACGCCAGGGCTGGAGCCACTCGGCACTCCCCCTCCACGCAGGGCTAGAGCTAACAGACCCGACCCATCCCTGAGACACCCTACTCTGATACCATGTTAAGGCCCATTGGGCCTAACTCTCCTTGAAAACCGGCTTGCAAGGAGAGGGTTGCCCAAGGCTTGTAAACTTCACAAATCCAAAGTGCCCAGGCGATGTGGGATAATACTAACAGGCTCCACAAGAAAGGTTATATAAAGGGTTATATAACCTCCCTATATATATATCACTGGGTTTAGTTTTTTTCTTTTTTTCCTATGGGTTACTGAGTTGCAGTTTGAATTAATATTGGTTTATAATTAATTCTTTGATGATTTGTGAATCTGCTTCATTACAGAAATCTTGGTAACTATGACTTATTTGGGACTCTCCCAGATTTTAGTGGCATGGATGCTCTTGAAATCATGTGAGTAAGAAAAAAAAAATTTACTTGTTGCAACTAAGAAATAAAAACATGGCCCGGTGAATATTGATTACATCTACTATTTCATGTTAATTAGTCTTTAATTTTTTTCATGCATGGTTGGCAGAGACTTGCACAGTAACAACTTGTTTCAAGAATTTCCAGCTTTTTTTGCCAACTTCCCTAAACTTAAAGTGCTGTAAGTTCTCTTCTCAAAATTAATTAAATTTTTCTAATTAATTAAGTTTCTTCCAGCATATTAATCTTTTCCATATGTGCTTATGAGATTTATTATCACTAATTTTTTTTTTTTTTTTAAATATCGCCTCGTAGGAACTTGGCGAATAACAACTTCTACGGAACAGTACCGTCTTCATTATTGAATAACAAAAATTTGAAGTTGATGTAAGTGAATCAAAACCCATCTTAATTTCTACCAATTATATATCTTCGATCGTTGACACCAAGTTAATTAGATTCAATTCGATCAATAATTGAAGTTAAATTTGTTCGATTTTCCTTTTAATTCTGTTTGGTTTTCTAGCTTGTCGGGCAATCCACGTTTTTGTAATTCGGACAAATCATGCCAAACCGGAACAGAGACTTCACCTGGAACATATGGGACATCAACTAGGACTTATGATGAATCAACCAGCAGCAGTACTGCTTCTTCAGGCACCAGCAAGCAGAGTAAAAAAAATGTTACCAGTTATACTTGGAACCCTAATTCCAATTTTGGTTGTGTTTTGGGTTATTGTGGGAGTTATAGCTATCCTTCAACATCAAAAAAAATCGGCAGCCGTGGCAGCTCTTAATGCAGGTTTCATTAACAACTTTATTTTTTAAAAAATTGTATGATGTAAATATTCCCAGTCCTAACTCCTAAGGCATCATGTTGGAATGTTTGCAGGGCAAATGAATGGAGCTGCTAAGCCTGGAATGCCAATGGCTCCAGACACACCGATGCCTGGAAGGAACAATCAAGACCCTGCATTCGCTGCATAGACCACGACCGACTACTACATAGTAGAAAAAGTCAGTGCTTAAATTCTAATCAAATGTTAATATTTGCATTGCAAATACTTGCTTTTCTTACTTAGGAAAATTGTGAAGTCATTAGATATGTTTAAGGCATAGGATGGATCTGAATGTAATACTATCCCTCTTTTCAAGTAAATGCTAATTACCACCCCTATCTTATTCTTACACTCGGTCTACAACAAGCCTATGGAACCATCATGAAAATGATCTTGTAATTAGTTTTTTCAATTACAAAAATACCAGTCTCTAATGTAACAATGCAATTCATTCTAAGAAATTAATTGCATGAATATTATTCTCAATGAAAATAACAGTAATGCCACTGGTCCCAATGGTCATGTATTTAGTGATGTGATAACTTATCACATTGACTGCCCAGGCAGTCACAGGATTTATATGGGCACATGAACACCTTTGACTTAACGGTTGTGCATCGATTCTTCTCGTAAAATTGTTGGTTGTGAGAAGCTTTGAAACTATCGTAGTATTGTTGTTAGTTTGTCCCATATAATCTAGTATTATATGTCGGTACTATTATCAATAAATAAGTCATTAATGACAGTTTTTCTTCGTCCACTTAGTGTGGAACTTCTCTTTATTCGTTGGTGAATATATTTATGGAGATTTTTTTACACTTCCCACTTACCCATTAGGCATTTGATGTAACCGTGGCAATAGTCCCATTTCCCCGCGCAAAACCATTCTTCACTCAAAACTAATCCAACTCAGATTGAATATTGATCCAAAAAAATTACCATAAGTATTGTCGTTAATTTGTCCCATGTAATCTGGTATTATATGTTGGTACTATTATCAATAAATAAGTCGTTAATGACAGTTTTTTTTACGTCGTTTAATGTGGAACTTCTCTTTATTCGTTGGTGAATATATTTATGGCAATTTTTTTACACTTCTCACTTACCCATTAGGCATTTGATGTAACCGCGGCAATAGTCCCATCTCCCGCGCAAAACAATATTGATCCAATACAACTGGACCTCCTACGCCAGATCTGTAACACCACGTGTCGCATTCTGAAAGCAACAAAATCTACCTCGACCTTCTCGCGTACTTAAACCAAGGCTATCCCATTAATTCCCCACCAATTATTTATAGGACCAGTTGTACTGGAACAGCCCACGGTTGGATTTTTTTCTCCTGAAACCCTCCATAAAACAACTCTAAAATTTATCGACGTTCTTCTTCTGATCTTCTCTCTTCCTTACTCTCTGAAACGAAGACCTGTCTCGCCGATCTGAAACCCCAATTTATTTAAACAATTTTACGGTACTGTTTCTCTCTCTAAAACCCTCCCATTTTATTTTGATTCATGGATCTCTCTCTTCGCTTGGAATCTCTGTTCCTGTCTGTATTGACACCTAGGGTTTCTTGGAGGTTTTAGAGATTTTATAGTTTGTTTACTTTAGGATTTCTGCCATGTTTAACTTCTATAAAGAAGAAAATTCTAGGGTTTCTCTTTGACGATGACTCTATGGAGTTTCTTACATGTAGTTTGAGTCTAGCTGTGTATATGAAGTTAGATTGTATTGCTTTTCTGTATAATAAATTTACTTAATTTAGTAAAAATTCATGTTCGTATTAGTTGTAATATTTGATTGAACTTCAATTTAGTTGTTTGTAAGATACTTATTGTTTTTTGGAATCTACAGTTCTGATTTGAAATGTTTTGATGGTTACTTTTGCAGATTAAGTAATTGAAACCGCTTGTTAGCAAGTAGGTAGAATTGATTACTGATCAAACACTAAAACCCTATTTTTAATTTTAACGACCTCTTTTTACAATTCATGCCCCTAAAGAATAAGCAATTTTTCGTCACCTTTGAACTATACAGAATTTTAATCCATTGAATAAGGTTTTAACTGAACTGATTTCACTTACCCCTTTTTTATTTACTTGGAAGATAAGGTCTAAAGTTTCTCTCTCATGTGTGGGATTTTCATTAATCTTTGTCTAACAATCATCTCATTTTTATTTATTTTTTTCCAGATTAGAGACTGGTTATACTTTATAGGGAGCAAATTTCAAAAACCAAAACCCTTTTGTGAAGCAACAATTAGCTACTGAGGAGGGCTGTTGCTCGTTAAGTGATGATTTTGTGCAAGTCTTGATTTCTCTTCGCAATGTCAGGGATACTCAATGTATTTTCCTTTCTCTATACATCTCTAAACAATATCCGAAACACTGTTCGTCTAATTTTTCAATTATAATGATAAAGTCCTCATGCAGATTAATTTCAGTACATCAGTTATCCTTGCAGGCCGTAACATAATGGTTTATCTTTGCATTGACAGTACAAGCATTTCATGTATTGGCTTTGTTAGGTTTTTGTTAAATTTTTTTATTTTTGAAGCGGCAAACAATTTGGTTGTGTTTCCAACTCCCTTGAACGCTTCCTTGGAATTGTTAGATCTATGTACTGTACAACATGTACCCTTTCTACGGCTAACACCACATTATAACTCTATTACATTATTTTGTGACCTAAAATGACAACTTTTAAGTTTGTAGTTTTATGCTTTCTTTGCTTTACACAGAAGGATCTATTTCTTCATGGATTTGGATTGACAGTCTTACACAGTTTTCTGTTGCATGTATTGTATCTTGACTTTTTGCATTTAAAATATTTTGAACCTCTTGTTGCAGTCATCGCTGAGCGGATCAAATTCAAACCTTCCAGAATCCACAGCGCGATCTTTTGCTACGTCTTTTACTGCCCAGTCTGCTGCATCTTCCCCTGTTTTTCACCATTCTGGTCAGGGGATTTTACAGGATTTTCAATTTTGTATTGTATGAGTTTATGATAATTTAATCTGATTGTAAATGATCTTGCTAGCAGGAACCATGCAAGGGCTACATAACATGAATGGGAGCTTCAACGTTCCCAACATGCCTGGTACTCTTACAGCAAGAAATTCAACAATAAATGGTGCTCCTTCAAGTGGCATTCAACAGCCTATAGGGAGCCTCTCTAGTGCACGATATGCATCGAACAATCTTCCAGTTGCTCTTTCACAGGTATTTGTATGTAATATTGTTCCCAGTTACTGTTTCAAATATATCTCTTTGTTCTTTATCTAGAAGTATTTGTTCTTCTTTTCTTGTTTTTTACCCTAAACTGTTGTTTCATGCTATTAACCTTTGATATGCAGATATCTCATGGCGGCTCACATGGACATTCAGGGATCACAAATAGAGGAGGTATAAGCATTGTAGGAAGCCCTGCATTTAGTGGTAGCATGAATGGTGTTGCTGGTTCTATTCCTGGGATTCCGACATCTGCTGCGGTTGGTAACCGAAGTGCTGTTCCAGGATTGGTATCTCCAATTTTGGGAAATGCAGGTGCTCGAATGACAAGCTCGATGGGGAACATTGTTGGTGGGGGTAATATTGGACGGGGTATCAGTTCCGGTGGAGGATTGTCTGTTTCTGGTCTTGCGTCTCGCCTAAATTTGACTGCGAATAGTGGCTCTGGAAATTTGGCTGCACAAGGGTCAAACAGATTAATGAGTGGTGTGCTTCAACAAGGTATTGGCCTTAACCTCATAAGATTCTAGTGTCTTAAACCTTCATTGTATGTTCAATGCTTAATATGAACCATAAAATATATCTTAAGAATGAATTGAAGTATACCGACCTGCTGGGATATCAAGTAGATGGTGGTCAGTGTTTCTGACACTCAATGCGAGTGCCAAAACATATGTTGATTGTTACTAACCACTTACTCTAAAAGCTCGATCATATAGGGAAGTGTAACTATGTATATAACAAAGGTCTATCGGTGTAACAAGGAGTAGGCACATATTCATCAACACTCCACCCACAGCATTAGCTGGATACTTGAACCCATGACCTATAGAGACTTCTAGCTTTGATATCATGTTAACAACCACTTTGTCTAAAAGCTCGAACTGTTAGAGGGAAGTGTAACAATGTATAGTCTATACTCTATAGGTCTAACAAGAAGTTGGTACATACCCAACAACATTGATGCTCCTAGAACTTTATTTTTTAAATGCCTTCCACTTTGTCGGGATGCCACTCGTGTGTTTTCTTTTATATAGTTAATTTATTTTGCAAACAGCATCCCTTGTCTACTTTTCTGTCCAACTGTTGCATGGGCTCTTGTGAACTAGTGAATTACGCATGTGAGATATATGTCAACTTCCAACACTCCACAAATCTAGCATGAAACTTCTGTCCTATTACTGCCTTGTTTTCGTAGAAAATGAAATAGTGATACCTTTTTATATTACAGTACTGACTTCCCCCAAGGTCCTTTCTTAGGATTGGGCAACCCAGCACACCTTACTTGAGTTATATACTGATCCCCATATCCTACCTGTGCTACATAGTTTTCAAACTGTTACTTCTAGTTAGATTTCTTGTTGTTATAATCTTTGTTTGCTGGTTCTTTGTGATCCTTGTGTGTATGGTAAGTCCTTTATAACTTGTTGCATTGGTGAGTGGATTTGAAAATTCTTTATTTGGGCAAGTGGAAGATGGATTCTGTGTTTTACTATTTATGATGTATATGTATGCAATTTAAGTAACATGTATGGGTTCAGCAACACCGCAGGTGATATCCATGCTGGGGAATTCTTATCCTACAGCTGGTGGAACACTATCTCAAAGCCAAGTCCAAGCAGGGAATAATTTAAGTTCAATGGGAATGTTGAATGATATGAATTCCAATGATAATTCTCCATTTGACATTAACGATTTCCCTCAGTTGAATGGACGCCCTAGTTCTGCTGGAGGGCCTCAAGGACAACTAGGTATGTGAAGTGTTAAGTTGAATGTTTCCTGATTTGTGTTTTCTCTTGATTCTGGAATGTCAGTTGACCCACAGAGTTGCAGGTTCAATGCGAAAGCCAGGTGTTGGTGTGAGTTCTATTGTCCAACAAAACCAAGAATTCAGCATACAAAATGAAGATTTTCCAGCCTTGCCTGGATTTAAAGGTGTTCTAGAGTTACTCTTTGGACCTATACTTTGATCCCAGGCTATGACTAATATATGCTAACATTCTTGCAATGCTTTTTCTTTCCATATGTTCTATCTTATGGTTGGTCTGTATATCCAGCTGAATAAATTTCACAGTTTCCTTTGTACTGGAATCTTATGATGAACCAGCACAAGAATTGGTAGAACGTAGGAGTCGTTGACATTCTTCTATAATAAAGAGCTTTTATTCCTGAGGAGATCTTGCGATATCTTAGGACTGGCAGTTATCTTTGGCTTGCAATTAGATTATGTTAACAGCATCTATTACATAGTATGTGGGTACAGTTATATTCTGGAGTTTAGGGATTTATATTGTGGTAAAGATATAGCTTGATATTGTGTGGAACTACTGGCACCACCTTGCTGTCTTACAAACAGTTAATTTGTTACTATTGGCCCTTTTCAAAAAAAAAAATTTGTTACTATTAGCAAATATACTAGTAAGATTGTATCCTGGACATGATGCTATAATCTTTTAGACCTATAAATGCAAGTAATAGCCTACCTTTTATTACATTACCAACACTTTGAAGCCATATTTGTCTCTCTTGCTTTGGAAATAGTTGCACAGTTATTTATGTCTACTTCCACTTTTTTGTTCACCACATGTAATCCTTGTGCAGGTGGCAGTGCTGATTATGCAATGGATTTGCACCAGAAAGAACAATTTCATGATAATGGCGTGTCAATGATGCAATCCCAGCACTTCCCAGTGAGTGTCCTGACTTGCAAAGTTTGATTTTCCCAATCCTTTCTTGTAATGTCATACACCCCTTGTATTTTTTTTTTTTTTCCCCTCTGATGATTTCATGCTTCAAATAGATGGGGAGGTCCGCTGGATTTGGTTTCACAGGATCATATCCATCTCAACGAACACAGCAACAGCAGCAACATTCACCATCAGTTAGTGGCGGTGGGCTTTCCTTCACACCTGCTAACAATCAAGATCTCCATTTACATGGCTCAGATCTATTCCCATCTTCTCATGCATCTTATCACTCACAGGCATGGTCATTGATTCAGTCGTTGTTGTAGTAACATGGAATTCCATTATGAAAAGCTTTATCTCGAACTGATATTGTTTCTCTTCCTCTCGTCCCTTTTCCTCTTATGTTCAGACCAGTGGACCACCTAGCATTGGATTAAGACAGCTAAACTCTTCAAACTCTTTATCTGGTATGGGGTCATATGACCAGCTTATTCAACATTACCAGCAGCAAAACCAATCCCAATTTCGCCTCCAACAAATGTCGCCTGCAAGCCAATCATATAGAGATCACAACATGAAATCCATGCAAGTAGCTCAAGCTTCTCCTGATCGATTCGGGTTGCTTGGTTTGTTAAGTGTTATACGGATGAGTGATCCTGACCTGTCATCCCTTGCTCTTGGAATTGATTTGACGACACTTGGGCTCAATTTGAATTCAACAGACAACCTGCACAAAACATTTGGTTCTCCATGGTCTGATGAACCTGCGAAGGGAGAGCCTGAGTTCACTGTACCAGAGTGTTACTATGCAAAACAACCACCTGTTCTACATGTGAGCTGTCCTTGATCCTTAGCACTTTAACAGTTTTGTTGAGTTCCTTGCAACCTTTCTGATCATCCTACTAACCTATTCATTGGTCAATGCAGCAAGGGTATTTTTCAAAGTTTGTTTTGGAGACTCTGTTTTATATCTTTTACAGGTGCGCATCTTTGTCACCTTCATGAGATAATTGATTCAATGATTTTGTCATGACTTTTAGATGTTAAGTTGATGCTTGATCTGTTTTTTTTTTTGGTCTGCAGCATGCCAAGAGATGAGGCCCAGTTGTATGCGGCTAACGAATTGTACGCCTCTCCCTGAAACTTTGTGATTAGATAGACACTTCCATTTTTTTTTCTTTTTTATTTATTTTGAGAAGTATATAACAGTTCTTGAAGTATTATTGGTCTAACCTCGAGAATTATCCAGTTTTGACTTGTATACCACCATGCCATTTATCTATTAGTTATATATGATGCCATTGGTCAATATATTTGTTTTTCCTCCCCGGATTTTTTTTTTCTTGAGCAATACTCCTGCTATTTAGAAGGGCAACAATTAAACTGATGTTAACTGTTGTTTTGCAGGTATAATAGAGGCTGGTTCTACCACAGAGATCTCCGGTTATGGTTTTTGAGGATCGCGAATTTGGAACCACTTGTAAAGACTCCTACCTATGAGAGAGGCTCCTATCTCTGTTTCGATTCGAACTCGTGGGAAACAATTCGCAAGGTCGGCTTGACACACACCTGTCCCATTCTTTTTCATTCTATATGATCAAGTAATTTCCATTATTTGAAACTAATCAGTTCAGAATGTGATTTGGTTCCAGGATAACTTTGTTCTCCATTACGAGTCGCTCGAGAAGAGACCGGTGATTCCGCAACATTGACATATCTTATTCCCCATGTAAAGTATAGCCTCTGAGACAGATGGCTCGGAACATAATTTAAGTTATTGCTTTCCTTTTTCTTGTTTGTTGATTGTTACCAGTTGTTACATTTTTCTTCCTGCTTTAGCTGTAACTAGCCTTCTTATTCTGTGTTTTATTATTTTTTTGTGCAATGGGCTTCTGGTAGCAAATGGGTATAGTAGTATAGTATACAGGGGGTGGTGTGAATCACCCCAAATTCTGGATGGCTTGTTTATGTCTTCAGAAAAGGAAAGGTGTTACTATAGATGTTGGGCTGATTTGGTCCAAATCCAATTCAAATCTTGAACCGATCAAACTTGTGTCAACTCAGTAGTTGAATTACAACATGTTGGGTTTGGATTGTTTGATATGGTTAGGTGGACCATGTTTTTGAATCAAGGCCTCCTAAAACCTTGGCAGATTTTTACTATTGGCGTCTATTTTCTTGACCGAAATCTCGCTTTTGGCTCAGAGATGCAGATGATTCCCTATTCCCTAGTTACCGAGGACTAATCATGGATACATGTAGCCCACCAGGATTAGTCTGATTTCTTGTTCAGTTGTTTGGTGAAAATGTTCTGATGTAATTGGTACATTGATAGAGAAATAAACCCATCATTAATCAGTTCGGTCATTATGTTTGTTTGATATCAACAATCGCGCTCTATTCAACTTCCCTGAGTTGTGGTACGTTGATTTTCATCACATTTAAAGGAGTGTTATCTATTTCACACCCATGGGATGTAAATATCATATGGTCAATGATAGGCTGATAGGCTTATAAGAGGTGAAGAGGACTCTTTATTTATACGTTCGGAACATCTGATAGTAGTAAGATAGGTTAGAAAGTCAAGAACAGAACAACACAGTTGTCTCTCTCTCTCTCTCTCTCTCTCTCTCTCTAACAACACAGTTCTCTCTCTTTCTCTCTCTCTCTCTCTCTCTCTCTCTCTCTCTCTCTCTCTCTCTCTCTCTCTCTCTCTCTCTCTCTCTCTCTCTCTCTCTCTCGCTAGGGTTTGTAGTCCCTCCATCTCTTTCAAGTCTCAACTTTCTCTCCGTCTCCCTCCTTGGGCAGTTCATCCTCAACTTTCTTATCTCCATGTCCCTTATTAAGCAATTGAGAGATGCGCACAGCCAAACTGTGCTTGGCAGCGGGAGAGACACCGTTCTTGCCGATGATTGACTCGAGAATCGCCTCCGACAATGCTTTGTTCTCTATAACCGCGTTCCCTACTTCAGGTATGGAATCATCTTTTGAAAACCCAATCTGCAATTTTACCAAGTAAAAAATATTTTACTTCTCAAGTTTATAATAATCAAATCATCTAGAATGTATATTAATATACGAACCGTTAAATTTCCGAGAGTTGAGAGAGTGAAGAGAATGGAGGAGGCAGGGGGGAAGGTTTGATCCTTGAAGATCTCAATGAACTTCTCAACAGCCTTGGCTTCTGCTTCTGTGTAGGTATCTTTAGCTTTCAAATATGCCACACAGTTCTCCATCACCTTCTCCGCGTACTGATTACCAGTTAAAGGCAATATCATGGTGATCCTCGTGAATTTCTCGAAGGGACCTATATATCAAAAATCAATCAAACAAACCAAATCAGATGATCCAACCCTTGGATAGAACTTACCCTCCTAAACAACATTTATTATTTGGTCGGATAGGCTAAAGATGAAAAAGTCGTTTTTCGATCTACCATGATTTTCACCTACAGAAAAAGTTAAAAGCTGAAGAGAGAAAGAGAAGTGAGAATTCTACCTATTCACTTCAGCTTCTTTTTAAAATTAATTGGTTACGGATGAGCATAGAATTTTTTTTTATCTTTACAGTATGGGCTTGTTTAGGTACATGAATGGGCTGTGGAGGTGAAGCCTAAACTGCATAAAAATTGCTCAATGAAGTCTAGTCACTCTTTCGGGTATTGAGTTCATAAAAGGAGCGGGTCAGATTCAAAATGTCCATAACACTGTCGTGACAAAATCTACCCCAGCCAAACATAACTACCACCATAACTCTAGAGAGAGAGAGAGAGAGAGAGAGAGAGAGAGAGAGAGAGAGAGAGAGAGAGAAATGATCAAATTCATTTCCATGAAGAACTCCCATGGAACTCAATTTCATTTCCATCAGAATTTTGAGTTTGGGTAAACAGTACTGTACCTGTAACGATATCCATGAAGAAGTCGAGGTCATCCTTCAATTCATCTGCAGTTTTGGAATTCCATTTATTAGAGGCGAGTGAAGGGATGGATTCTTCTCCTAGATAAACCCCGATTGCTGTAAATTTGATGAACTTGTCTTGGATCTGCAATCCCCTCACCCCTTATAAACCAAATAAATTAAGATTTGTGAAATGTTCAAAATTACATCTAAATGATTCAAAGGTACTAATTAGTTAGATGATAAAAATTAATTAAAGACATATATATATATATACCTGCACCACCGAGGAACAGGGTATTGGTTGAGCCAGGTGGTTTCACCGTTGGTGGGAACACGAATTCTTCCACCTTCAATTCTGAAACTAGCTTGTGCTGCTCCAGTTGTTGTTGTTGTTGTTGTTCCACCGAAGCCATCTCTCTTATTTGTCTAGTTTATATGTGCATGTAAAATACGTACGTTTTGTTGTCCGAAAGATGGAAAAAATTGAAAAATTGGTTGGTTAGTCTGGTTTTTATAATTGAAAATGAGGGGATCCTTCTTTGTATTGTGAGGAAATCTGTAGCAAAAAAATAAAAATGTTACTCGTTCGTTCCCCCAACAGTTTCAAAGATTGGCATCGCTCTTCTAATAAATTAACTAAAGTGCCATTGGAGGAGCTGTATTTAGTTTATTAGAGCATCCATAGTGGTATGTTAAAATACCTTTTTACCTTATTTGAGTTGAGTAGTGGGTAGGGGAAAATAAGAATTTTAGCCTACGAGGCTCGGAGATAGGCTAAAATTGGCCTTCTCCAGACTCATCTGCAAATTATTTTACGGGGCGTGGATCTGGCACCACGTCCGAAATGGGGCGTAGAGGTATGATGGCGTTTGAAACGGGGCGTGGAGGTAAAGCCACGCCCCAATTTTTTTTAAATTTTTAAAATTGCATGGGGCGTGGAGCAATCTCCACGCCCCAATTTGGGCGTGGAGATAGCTCCACGCCCAAATTTTTTTTTTTTTTAAATTTTTTAAATTTTTTTTTAATTGATGGGTTAAAAAATTTTAAAAATTTTAAAAAAATTATAAAAAAATTATAAAAATTATAAAAAAATTATAAAAATTATAAAAAATTTTAAAAAAAATTATAAAAATTAAAAAAAATTATAAAAACCAGGCGTAGTGCTAACACTACGTTTGATTCCAGGCGTGGTCCAGGGACAACGCCTGGCTTTTTAAAATATATATATATTTTTTAAATGTCAATTTTGTCCTCAGTTTAGGTTTTTTATTAATTTTTTAAATTTTTGGGTTAATTAGTCTAAGGGTCCCATATAATATTAGAAATTAGCGTTTGGGTCCTACAAAAGACCAGCTTAGAGTTTGGGTCCTGGATTGACAGTTGACCCAGTTGACCGTCTAAAAACTGACAGAAATCTATAAAATGAAGAGAATACCCTTTAACAGGACCCAAACACTAATTATGAATTATCAGTAGGACCTAAAATCAATTTTTTTGTTGATGGATCTGAAGTTAGAAACAGTCGGACTATTGTAATTCTGCAAAAGCTACCCATGATTCGAGATCTACTCGATCTTAATCTTTATGCTCTGGGTGAGGAAGAAACCATTAATGGCGACATGGATTTTAAGCCGTGGTGGATTGGAACCAACCACAAACATGAGCCACTTGTGGGTTTGATCTCTAACTTAGAATTCATACTGATCCAATTTATAGTTCCCATGAAGATGCAAGAATGTACAGACAAGTTGATAGAGATTTTATTTCATTAATTCTTTACAGATTCAAAGATAATCCTACAAAGGTAATAGTTATATTTTCAAACACAAAAAAAAAAAAAATTGAGTTTAGGTCCTACTGATAATTCATAATTAGTGTTTGGGTCCTGTTAAAGGGTATTCTCGTCATTTTATAGATTTCTGTCAGTTTTTAGACGGTCAACTAGGTCAACCGTCAATTCAGGACCCAAACTCAAAGCTGGTCTTTCGTAGGACCCAAACGCTAATTTCTAATATTATATGGGACCCAAACACTCCCCACTGTGGATGTGGGTCTTGTAGGCTAAAAAACAGTAGGGTAAAATGGCTTTTTACCCTACAACACTGTGGATGCTCTTAGGCAGCTATCTATTATTACCCACGCTAGGGATACAAATGACCTAATTTTCCCCTCTACATCTTCTTACTTATCTCTCTTTATTACTCGCAAGTAATTTATTGGATTTATTACCCACACTTAATTAACGTTGCAAAACTGGTGAAGGTACATTTGTAATTTTATCACTGATGCGATGGCAGAAAATGAAGTAGGTAGGTAGGCAGCTACCAATCCTCAGAGCCCATGGATAGTTAAGTAGACAAACCATATGAAGAGGGAGGGTGGTGGAGACGACGTGGAATGACAATTACCAACCAAATTTGTTTAGAGTACTGCTTTTTGAACCGATTAATTTACAAAATAAATGCCCGACACTTAGGTCTCACTGCCACATAAATTGGAAACCCCCTCATAACTGCATAAGTTCTGTGAAAACTAACTTGTAATAAAATTTTCAAAGCGGGAAAAGACGCAATTAATCAAACTTTGTGGCATAAATATGCTAACTCGGTAAAAGACAAATTATACTATACTATCTTCAAAGCTGTTTTTCTAGTCTTCGTCCATTATTGCTTATTAAGAGCTACAATGTGAAGACCAGAAGAAAAAGAAAAGAAAAGACTTATAAGTAGAATTTAGTATATATTTGGAAAATGAATACCTTACCCAAAAATGATCTAAAAATGGCATAGTTTCATATTTGCACTTAAATTTCAGGGTTACCAGCACATGCTGACATCAGTGGCGTCGCACGTGCACAACACAGCGTTACTCTAAAATAAATTGCTGCAGGCCTACAGTCTCAACAATACATTTTTAAGGCACTCTCCTCTGCCACCAACCACCCTCTGTGAGGTCAATACCCGAGTGCTGAAACTCTCTTGGAGCCAATACAATTCAATTCAGCCGTCTACAAGAAAAAATCCAGCAAAGGAACAGCAGGAATACACTCTCCTACTTCAGATATGTATGGGTCTCGTGTACAGGATCCCATGATACTTATTGGTTAACTCTTTTATCTGTCTTATGTTTTCCACTAATACCTAATTGATGACCAACAAGCAATACACAAATCAATTAGGGTTATCAAACAGTGAGAGGCCTAGTAACAAGAACACTGCACAAAATCTGGTCAACAAAATTCAGGGCACCAGTTTAACTAGAATTGGTAGAACTAGTTCATAACTAGTCTTGGGGAAGTTGTGTCAGCTTGAGGCCATTTCTTTAAGACTAACAGAGCATACTCAAGATTGGTGACTAGGGTCTTGACGCTCAAGGCATGATTTTTTGGAGGTTGGTTCCTATCTCACCATGTTGATGAACTCAGTGAAGGAAATGTAAATTCAGATATTACTATATTAATACAGCCATACAGGATAGTGGATCTGACAGTTGAGAATTAAAACCTCGCTATTCCAGTGCACAGCAACCCCAATTAATGTCGATGATCAGTTTCTTCTTCATTGAAAGTCATTATCCAGTTTCCACAAACTTGATAGTTAACTATGAGTAGCTAGTTTTGTTAGCAAATGAAGCAATTCTCTCACTACCTTTGATTTTGTTCACTACTGCAAAGTGCATGTACCAACTCACAATAATGCATATACACACAAGAAAAAGATGAAGCAGCAGCAGCAGCAGCAGGAAGCAAGGGCACACGAACAATTGTCATGTTAAAAAAAAGAGCATAATATTCTAAATAAGCACTTCTAGATAATCATTGAAAAATGATTATAATCAAGCAATGGCACAAAGGAACAGGGGCAGGGACAGGGACAGGGCCAGGGCCGGGGCTAGAATCTCTATCTTTGATGACAATGGCTCACTAACATCAACCTTTTGAAAAATCTTAATAATCTTGTCAGTCATTATAAACACTTTACTTTCTTTTTTTCCAAAAGTGACAAACATTTTTTAGTATTAATGTACAAGGGATGAAGGGAATAAATAAGGAAAATAATTACAGACAAAAATAAAGGAACTAAACCTCAAAAACCCTATCACAATACGAAAATTTCAAAACTCAAACTTTGAGTAACTTATTTCTATAACACACTCAAATTACACTTTTTAATTTTTCAAAGAAATAGCTCTATAACTGTGTTTTACGTTGAAAAGTCCTTCTATTGGGTTGTGCCTTTGTGAAGTGTAAAAGCAAGTAGTAAATTTTCTCTACATTGAAGACCAACCCCTAAACTCTCTTACAACTTCTACAACATAAGGCATCTTTTGATAAGGGAATGCTTACAGAGAACTCGTCTTTTAGTGTCATTCAGATATCAATTATAATGATGCCCAAAAGTTCCTACTCAACCAAAAACTACGATCAATCATAAGGACGCATCTTCTAGTCAGATAATGTTTCCTGAAGAGTAAGAATTTGGGTCATGTACAGAAGTAACTAGACACTAAATCTTGATATTTCGAATGATACCCCTGTCCCAACTCATAACACCAGTCCTTCAGTATCAGAACAAGCATTATCCTAATCACTAAGATCCATTAACTAAAACACGAGAACTTTCTCAGCTGAAGCTTTCTAGGTAATTTGAGAAAAGGCAACGTTACAAATGATTAAAAGTTAGACTTCGAAAGGAAATGTTTATATAAAATCTATAATAAATACAGATAACATACGTAATTTACTCAATGTTTGAACTAATCTAGTATGTAGATCTATACGTAATAGCATGTTTCACAATCGTAGAGGCAGATTTCAACAAATGAATAGAAAGCATCTCTATGAATGCTTTCATGCTACTACCATGCATTACTACTTTTAGGTAAAGAACGAAGTAAAATAAATGAACAACTGCCACAGCACTGTAATTTAATAGGATAGAAAATGAATAATAGGCATGACCATTGGATCATGCATGAAAGTAGAGTATTACTATTTCTGATTATTTTGCTCTGTAAAATAGTCTTGTTTCACAGCATCTTTACAGTCCACATGATTAAATCAAGAGGAATTACTTATGCAGATGTCAAAAATGGAATTCATACTCAAATTTAGCCAACTTTCATGAGAACTAATAATAGTTCACAGGAAAACAATAAGAAAACTATTCCCAAAATGTTAATAGTGTAACAATTAGCACGCCTACACTGAACAAGTAATAAAAAATGTACGAAAAACAAAAACTCACTTCTGAATTCATGATTAACACAGTAACCATTGGCCGCAGCCCAAACTGAGAAACTTAAAAAATAATGTTGTCATTAATACAGCAAAAAAGGGAAAGTAAAATGCCTTATCTAAAAAAGAAAAGGAAAGAGATGTAAATGGGAGCAGCAGTATACCATGCCCAGCAATTCTTCTCATATATCTGGACGACCATCTCTCGAATTGTTACAGTGAGAGCAGTGATAGATCCAATGAGTACCATAAAAACCCTTTATAGTTCGAAATCTTCTTCCTGGAGAACCAGTTGTGCAGCCTCTTCTTCCTCCTCATCAATAACAAAGTACTCATTCTTCTCAACTGGCCGAAACATATAAAACATAACCAGATAGAAAGCCAAACTTGCAGTTTCCTCTGCAGCATTACTAACCCAGTGATACTTATAAGCGGCAATCGTCCTCAATGCATATACAACAATTCTGGTGAAATACAAATACCCAATCACGACAATATAGAATTGGCGGAAAAGAGTCAATTTTGCCAAATTCCTTGCTGCTTTCCCATCAGTTTTTGACGTCTCCCTTAACGATCTAATCGACCACACAATTGGGAATATAATGGCACAACAACAAACTATATCTACCAACAAGAAAACCTGGTTCCAAGTTACCCAATCCTTAATAAAAGGTCCAGTTTCTCCAATTACAACAGAAGCTAAATTAGCAACAACTTGAAGTGGGATCACAATCATCAAAACATTCTTTTCTCTCTCTTGTAAGAACGGTTTAAGAAACGACCATCCAGTTCCAATCAAAATGATCACAGTGAAAAGCAAAACAACCCTAAGAAACTGCAAGATGTAAAACAGAACATCCCATCCGTGTGGCGTACCTGTAACCTTAACATAATGTTTATCCTCAGCGGCACTAATCAGATTACAGGCCTTAATCAAAAGCAATCCCGCCATTAATAGATGGATCCGATGGATCGAACGTTTGTTTGTCACACAAACATAGATCCAAACCCCTAAGAACGCCAAATACGCTAATGAAAACAAGAAATAAAGCATTGGAAGCTGAGTCTGACCTGCCGGAAGAAAATCTTTGATTCCGGAATCGAGATTGTAGATCTCGGTGTGTACGGCCATGTTGACCTGACATTCCGGTGCGCAATTGGCGAAGAACAGACTGTACTCGTTAGGGTTTGTGACGGGGTATGAATGATTGAAGGAGGGGTTTTGGGGCGAAACTAGGTCTTTGAAAGTGAAGAGAGATAGAATGTAATGGCTATCGAGTACGCAGAAATTAGGGTTTTGTTCTATCTCGAAGAGAACTTGAATTAGGGATTCTTCTGAAAGGAGGAAGAAACCCAAGCGGGAAGGTTCTGGTTTAGCCAGAGTGGAAGAGTAGGAGACATCACTGACTGAAATGTAACTGTGACCGGTGTGGGTGAAACCGAACTTCTCGAAGAGGATCATGGGGCGAGAATCAGCTGAGATTTGTAGGTTTTTAATCTCAGCGACAGATTGAAGCAGAAGAAGAGAGAGAAGAGAGATGGAGAAGATGATGCGGAGAGAAGTAGTTTTCTCCATTTTTGGGAGAAATTCTAGAGAGAGAAAGTTAGGGTTTTTTTGTGTAGTTGTTGTGGTGGTTCTCCTCCTGGTGCGGCTGCCGTGGGGAGGATAACAGATCCGGGGAGAGAGTAAGATCGAAGACGAAGAAGTAAACGAAGGTGGTGTGACAGAGTAAGATCGACGTTTTGTTTAACTTGACGAAAATACCCTTAATTTTCTTCAATTTTATAAGGGGAACTGATATTAGGACTTCCAAAATGGATTGAGGGGATAATCGTTCAAAAGGTTCTCCAAAATGACCAAAATTGTTAGGGGGAGATTCATTTTACTAGGGGTCTCATTTTTCATTTTACACCCCACAAAAAAATCCACCACACTCTTACCGCCATCACATCCCATCTCCGCCGCAACCAACACCACCCCTCCCCATCGCTGCCACCAATGGCACTTTCACCACCATCAACTTCCCCACCGCCACCCCGGCTCCCTCACTCTCTAAACCTAAATCCGAAGAAAAAAAAATCAATAATTGTTAGTTGAAGATGAAAATCAAAATTGATCATTGGTGGTCAAAATCCTCTGAATTTTTCTGACAGTCATGGAGCCACCTTGAGACCTTGAGGGGACATGGCACTTTTTTTAGGATGATCTACTTGATGAGGAGATCATCCTCATCAAATAATCGGCCTATAGTTTATTTGGATGGGAGATTTTATGGAATAAATTTGTGGGGATCAGAGATTTATTGAAAAACTAGTTAGAAATCATGTTATAAATCTAATTAGTTTTCAACAAATTGTTTGTCCCATAAAATCCTTCCCTAAAATCCTCCATCCAAACAGATTACTTGATGATCTCCGTGTAAGCTCCATATGCGAGGTGTAATCACAATGTAATAATAAGTTAGGTGTATATAGGATTCAAATCGTGGCTCCGACCCTGATTAACACCCCCCATCCAGTGTTTCTGTTGGGAATTAGATGGGTTTCTGACTTTCTTGTTAAGTTTGTTAGGGGGGAGACTGCAAGTTTTTTAATTCTAATGGTTAAACACATATGAGATAATGAAGAAATCTAATAAGGGTGGAACCAGTTTTCTTAGATTCGTGTTGTTAGGGCAAATGCCATGGGATACCCTTAAGGTAGGGGTTTGGGGTAGAGTTTAAGGTATTAAGGGAGAGCAAGTACCATGGAGAGAAGACGCAGAGGAGGCATAAATTGTGCCAAAAATTAAATACCTTTACGGCACAATCTCTGCTTCCTCCCTCAAACCCCTTGCTCCTGCCCCAAATCTGGGACCGGAGGGAGGGGTTTGGTTGTTTGGGGTGCCCATGGTACTTGTCATAACCTCAAAAAATACTTTTTTGCTTGTTTAAGGTGTCCATAACACTTGCCCTTAGTAGTATTAGGTTGAAGATAGAGATGGTCCAGCTCTGGACAACTCAGATTGGTCGTGGTCCACCACAGATCGCACCAGCTAACAACCGAATCTGGTTTAGTGATTCTGGTTCTGATATTAAAATATGTAGAGTTATTAGAACCAAAAAAATAGATTCTCATTTCAATTAATTTGACTCCATGGTACAAGGTACACTCTGCGACCCCTGATTAACGCACCCTCAATGATCAACGCTGTAAATATTCGACAAGACCATTGATATATTAACATAATTTTTTATTAAATTTACACTGTTCAAATTTGTACTGTCGATTTCCTATGATATTCTCGTTTATGTACGGCGACAATACTGGTACGATTGTTGTAAGTTGCCAACAGATCATCTTATGAAATTTATACTATAGGTTTCGGGTTACCAACAAATAATTCAGCCAAAAATTTTCTGGTAATTTGAACTATATTTGTCCTCTTATTACTTTTGGCAGTATTTTCAAAATTTCGCAGCGTTGATTAGTTGTAGAAATGAAAAAATGAGCCATGTAGGTGGACACGTCGAGTGTCAAGAATCGACACCAAAATTTGGTGTATGTCTAGCATTTTCCAATATAATAAGACCCATTATTTGGTTGTGGTCACATTGAAAACGTTGGTGGTCATATGATTAATTCTGAAATAGGACTGACTGTGAGTTGATAACGTTACTGGAATCAGATATCTTTAACCCTTCAAAAAAACTATTTTAAATGTCAACCGCTTATTCATACTATTTTCTTCTAAATTAAATATCCATGGTACTAGATGTGTCCGATTGAACTGATATTTTTTTTTTATAAATGATACAAAAAGTTCATTTAGACAACCCTAAAGGGATAAACAAATACTAACCTATTAAGCTTATCATGTATACTGAGGAAACAAGTTAACAAAACCCAAAAAGCATATAGGGTTTACGTTTTGGGACGAAAGACTCTGTGATCTTGGTGCCTGGCTTGTAGGTTTCACACAGAGGGGCGCCCTCACTGAGATTGGAGGCGTCTTTAACAATCTTAATTTAAAACCCTTCTTTAATGGCTGAGATTGATAGGGGTATTGTGGATATTTGGCATCAGAAACTCATGGCCAAGACCTTACAAACGCTCAAACCTCGGGATACGTCTTTGTTGACACACGTATGCGGTAAGTACAAAGGAACCCATGATGTGATTCGTTGAAACTACAACGGCCGACTAATGGAGTTGACTTATCGAACTCTCAGCCAATCAGATAGTGGGTTTCTCTCAATCCACGTTAAATGTGAGTCAACAAAATCCCGCTCAGATGCGAGACCCTGCTGACTGCTTCTTCGCCATTTTCATTTTGAGATTGCGGTCCTTCACCATCGAGATATCCCACCACAACAAAAACAAAAGTCATCGACGCCGGAGACCCCCTCTATCTCTACCACCACCACCACTACCATTTCACCACCGCAGCACTGGTTTTCTTTTTCGATTTTGCCCTAAAAATAATAAGATTTGGTGATGTCGTGGCTTAGAACCGCAGTGAATAAAGCCGTCGAGGTCGGTGGCAAGAACAACCTAACTCGTACCGTTCGTAACTATGCCGACACCGTCGTCCACCATGCCGGTCAAGCTGTTGCAGAGGGCGCCAAGTTATTGCAAGATCGTATTGTAATTCCACTTCACCCACCCTTCCTTGTTTTTTTTTTTAATCCCTTTTGATTCATTCAGTATTGCGTAATTATCGGTTTTAGCGTTCATGTATTGCCTAATTAGAACTTGAAACATTCAAGAAAACAATTTGGTCTTGGATTTGTTTGTGCTTGTGCATGCACTTTTTTTTTTGACTCGGTACTGTGCATGCGTATCTCAGCTGAGGTTGTTTGGCTACTTGCTATTAGGGTTTTGTATCAGGTATCTTGTTCTGTTATGGCATTCTTTGAGGTTTGAATAGTTTGCTCATCATCTGTATTTCCATGTTATAGGACATTGGTTAAAACATTATATCTACCACTTGCTTCATGTTTATGTGCAAAAATGTACATGCCTATAGTGAATATACCACCTGAATCATTTTTGGAACATAACTGGAGGTGGGAGCACGGCCTTATCGAGTGCTCAGCTTGAGTGAAGAACGACCCTACCCGGCTCAAATAGAAAAGAAAAAGTTCCTTTTTGCCATAATTTTATTTGTTCCCCTTTGGTTGCATAAAAAGAGCCCATCTACTATATAGAGGTTTGCAAGTCGAGTCTTTATACGGGGAAGGGAGAAATCTTAAGGGGGGGTGTTGGCGGGGGAGATTAACAAACGATATTGACCATGTGAAACAGGTACGAGAACAAAATGCCAAAGAACCCTATTAAACCCACATCGTTGGAGAGTGCGTGGAATGTTAAAATGACCACTGATCAACCAAAGGCCATTGCATAGTCTGGGGTACGTTTTTGGTGCTTTAGAAGAGAATCTAAACAGAACAGAATTGGAAAGTTCCCTAACTGGTGGAAGAGAGAAGAGAAGAAGGAAAAAGTATGAAATAGGACAGAGTTGCTGAGGCTGGGGAAAAGAATGTCCCTTCCAGTGGGTGGGGCACGCCTATTAATGATTTAGTTTGTCAAGTTTGACATAGAGAAGCATATCGACATTGGTTGCCAACTGCTCCTCTAGTTTTTCTATGAGTAGCCAATAGATTGAGCTTGATTTTGGTTTGGACCATGAGAAAGCATATCGGGCATGAGAATGATACTTCAGATGTCGTTATGACTTAACCATCTTAATTAAAAATAGCATGCTTTACTTTTCAGTTTTTTGCTCTGAAGAGTGTTACAAGACTTTTCAGTTCATCTAGTACTTAGTAATTTATTTCTATTATCTCGGTTATCTCATCAGACTTGCGTGACATTGCAGGTAGCACGGAATTTTAAAAGCTTTAAGCATACTTTGAAGAGATTGGAAGAAGTTGCTGTTTCTTGCAGGGGGCAAGAAAGAGTTCAATTGCTGAGAAGATGGTTGGTTGCTCTGAAAGAATGTGAAAGGGTGTCTGAAGGCTCTCCTGAAATAGTTAATGAACAACCAATAGCTTCTGATGAATCCAAGGATTCTCCAAAAAAACCTTCTTTGGTGAGTACACCCAACAAACTTCTGTATATCTATATTTTTCTTGAGTCATAAAAGGAATTTTGTTTTTGTTTTTATTTTTATTTATTTATTTTATAGAAATTCAATACCGATAAAAAAGAGAAACTCAGGAAACATATAAAGAACAGATACAGATCAGAATCCCATGAATTCATTCAACTACCCTTTTCATTTTGTCTTCCTCTCAGAGTCACATTACGTTTTTTTTATTCATTTCACAAAAAACAGGTACACTAGTGATAATATGATAATATTTTTGCCTTACAAGTTATAAGAAGCTTATCAGTGTTGACCAGTTGTAAGTATTTGTATCAAATTGTTTCCTTGATAAACTAACTGGTTTTTTTGTCTGGGTACGTTGGATTTTGTTTCATTAAGTTGAAGCCTTGATTCTGACTTTACCTAACATATTGTTGGATAAAAGATGTATATCATTGCATTCACTGTTATTGATATCTCAGGTAAGTGACATTTTATCTCTTAATCGTAATGAGTTTGTTGCTAAATGGTTCTTTTTTGTTGGTTATCTTGATTCTGTAAGAAAAAGACTATGTGCTTCTGATTGTTTTATTTAATTCGTGCATTTGTTGCTTTTGGTTTGGAACAGGTTCTATATTATGACCCAGAATTGGGGGGAGAACCAATGAACTTTCATGATGTATTTCTTCACAGTCAAGCTCTTGAAGGCGTAACCGTGTCCATGGTGAGTTAGATAAATGCAGATGCTCCAGATGAGCATTCTATGGTATAAGTTTTTGTAACTGTATATCAGCATGAAGGCAAACTTCTTGATTTGCTTTTATATGTATAAATCAGAAAGCTTCTTTATTAACTCGACTCTACTCATTAGTCAGGTCTCAGGGAAACGAACTTAAAGAAGAAAAAATGTTACTGGATGTGGCATATGTAATATTGCTTATTATCTATTTTGAAATCTTTACTATTATCTATTGGATCCTGAAACCAAACTACAACGTCAAGATCCCCAGAGGAAGGAGTAAAGTATCCTGTCCAGTCCAGCGAAATCCTCTGACTTCTTGAATTATGCAAGACATGTTCCTCACTAAACTCCTGATTGATAGTATAGTTACTTCCAAAGGTGCAAAGCAACAGTAGAACCACACATTAGTATTCGAAGAGTCAGCTTCAATCATTAGAATTGAAAATCCTTTAATCTCAACTCTTTTCTACTCAGATTCTTGAAGCGCCAGATGACGAAGAAGTTTCTCTACTGCTGGAGATATTCAGGTGATTATCAGAATATGTTTAAGCACCTTGTTTTTTTTTTTTTTTTTGTCTTGAACTACCAGATGGTGTATAGTTTGGTAAGATGGGAATTTGTGTGTTATGTTTTCCCTCTTCACAACATGGGATGTGACATTCCCTTCATGAGGATTGAAAAGTTGTTTGCTTATAGGAGAACCACATCAAATGGTGGTAGCGTTAGTTTGAGCGAGGCGATAATGCCATAAGTCAATATAAGAATAAGATACCATACAGATTAAAATAATGCCATCTCTACTACTGTTAGGTTATGTTTTGGACACCAAAGCAACTTACCATACAGATTGAAACAGCTAGGAAGTTTCAACACTTGGGTTCACTTAGAATTTAATGAACTTCCATTTGGTTCGCTTGCAGACTCTGTCTTACAGGAGGAAAGGAAGTTCATAATGCGATTGTGAGCAGCGTACAAGATTTGGCAAAAGCCTTCTCAAGCTATCAAGATGAAGTATTGGTAAAACACACATGACTCAATACTTCGGTTTTCCTCAATAGTTGCAGATACTGTGTACTATGTTTATCTTATTATTATTTATAACTGGTATAAGGATCTTCTTCTCTAAAGCAATTATCTGAATGCTGCTTGTGTGACTGTATTTTTTTAGAAAAGTAAACTAATATATCAAATCTGTGCTGCATGTAGCTTGACAAATTTTCCTACTATATTTAAAACACTCAGTCTCCTATAACAACATTTGTGCCCACTCCTAGGTGGTCGCCACAGTCCGTCCCCATAATTAATATAATCTATTTAAGTTCAATGCTCTTATCGCCTCTTCATTAAATGCCTCTTTCCTTGTCCCACAAAAGTTTTATTGAACTTCTCAATATATCAGTCATGACCATCATATTCATATTGCTTAAATAATTTGATTCCCTAATCCTGTTATTGTCATCTTTTCTTTTGACAATATGAAACAGGTTTGCACTTTACACTTTACGGTATTATTACGTTACCCAGAGGGGCAGTCAACATCTGAGTTCCTTTTTTCTTGGATTACTATAAGCCTTTCTATTACTTGTTTGATTTGAAAAGTTATCCTTTTTTTCTTCATTGAATAGTGTTATCTAGGATTTTAATGCACTATACCTGCAGCAATTAATGGGAAAACAAAGTAAAAAATGCGGTCATGAAGACCAAAGTTGGGCTGTGTCAACATCTGTTTGTTGTGAGAATTTGGTACTTGGGGTTATATTTTATTATTATGGGTTTTTAGTGATTTTTATATATTTGTGTGTTGATTGGTAGTTTTTAGTGGGTTGTTTAAATAGGCTCAATTTAGAAACATGATTTTGGATATATTTGGAAGAGCTAAATAAATCAGGTACTCCCTTTGACAATTATAGTTAAGACTTAAACTAGAACTTTCCTTTGTATTTGACTTGTTTCCCTTATTTGGTTTGATTTTAGAAGCTAGGCTTAATTTAGGGTTTATGACATTTCAAAAACGTTTAGGGTTTATGACTAGGATTAATTTAATAATCGCCTTTTCAGCTCTTTTTGGAGGCTTTCAATCTTAAAAAGTACAAATATACCTTCACATATATGCATGTGTATATGCAATATTGGTTTATTTCAATAATATCTGGACAACCATGTACACTTCTTTTCACTTATGAAGGAAGAGGAAGACTTACGAGTTCTTTTTTTTTTTTTTTTAAATTGCGCTGCTTTTTCAGGTAAAGAGAGAAGAATTGCTCCAATTTGCACAATGTGCAATTTCTGGATTGAAGAAAAATGCCGATCTTGCAAGGTGGTTTAACAATGTGGCACTGAATATTTTATTTCTTGTAGTATGCCTTGATGATAGTGTTATTTTGGACTTCTGTTTGTGTTTGATTGCCCCTTTTCTTTTCTTTTTTTCCTGAAACTTGATTATTTTTTAATGTTGAAGTTCAAACCTTGTCATATTTGCTTCACATTTTTACGTCAGACATACTTAACAATATGTTACTTTGTCATTTAGAATAATATGTTATTTGAAGTAGAGATAAATAATTTGGAGAAGTACATTCTAGCAAAAGTTACGCTATTGGATAAATGAAAGTTAGCACAGGATTCACGTAGCCGACTCCAAATGGTGGGCACAAGGCTTACATGATTAATGTTATTCGGTTGTTAGCATACTTGATGATCTTTATTAACTGAGGAAACTAGAGCAAGATGGGTGAAACCATGGTTATTTAAATATAAGACCAAAATTATTGGTTGCAATGCAACTTTTGCGAAGTCTGAATGGGACGAAATTTTACTTCAGAATTGAATTGTGAAATATGATTTATGTTGCCCATCCAAATAGTAAGGGATAATACAAGATGAGTGAATCATGGATAGGTTTAATGTATATTAAGCTGCTAAATGTACAGACACACAGTATTAGGACATAGAACGTCACCAAATTAACATTATTTGCTTTGTAAGGCAATTAGAGAAGTCTCAAGCCATAAAATCTTGAAATTTTAAGCAGAGTTCTTTACATTTTTTCGATGAGGCATAAGCTTCCGCTGTCATCATCAACATTGTCTAAGTTTTCTCTTTCGGTGGAGTTTGAAACATCAATGCTGTTCTACCATTACATTTTACTTAGGGCCATATCCTGCATTATGCCCACACTATGCATTAAATTTTCATGGTATAACTATGAGGCATAAGTGCAGGTTATTTTTGGGTTCTGATTATTTTACTTGTCAGCTACGCGTTTGCTTTATTTTGCCTCAAGCAATTGAATTGTGAATGATCATTGGTGTTAAGGTTATTTCTGTGAGTGGAAAACTAAGATTTCCCTGTTGACTGTTTCTTCTTCTCTTTGTGCTCGTGTTGTGCTTTGTCGTCACAGAATAGATGCTGAAGCCAAATCTCTACAGCAAAAACTTGATGGATTAAAACCGTCTCAGGTTCCTTCAGGTGAAGGTGATAAAGAGACATCTGAAACAACAACAATTTCAAAGATAGAGGTGAGTGTAATTCTTTTTATTTATTTATTTATTTATGAAGAGGTGAGTCTAATGTTAACATTCACATGAATATTTCACGCCAATAGTTTATCAGCAAGTCATCATCGGTATCATCATGCCAATATCACATGGTTTTGTGAACTCAAATGATTTGCTGGATTCCATTAACAGTGTCAAATGCTGTACTGGTATGACTGAAATTTGTGACCTGGTTGTTGCTGAACAACCCCTTTCTCTAAAAGCTTGAACTTGAAGAGAGTTGTCAATTTTATATATGTGGATCTAGGGATGGTCCCACAGTTTCTAATACTCCCCCTCAGTGCTAGTGCGTTTTTTTTCCTTTTCACGCTAGCGATTGGATTTGAACCCTCGACCCTCTTTAGATCCCCCCGCTTTAATAACATGTTGATCAACTGTTTTCTCTAAAAGCTTGAACTTGTAGAGAGTGTTGTCAATATTATATCTATACGAATCTGGGGTGGGCCCACTGTCCCTAATAGTTTTAGGGTTTCTGCGTTATTGTTCATGGATATTAGAGAAATAGAAGTTGATATCTATGTAATACATATAAATATACAATGGTAATCTGAACAAAAAAATATTCATCTACATGATTGCTTGATTCTACACCGTGCTGGGTGAGAAGTTATAGGTTTTATGTTTGTTATCTGATTAAGAATTTCTAATTCTAAGATGCTACTAACACTTTTTAGGATCCGTCGTTAAATTGAGGTTTGAAGTTGCATACTAGTGTATCATTTTTCAATACACGATATGAAGGAAATCCCGCTTTTAGGAGAAGTTCTTAAATAGAACTGAATAAGAGTGTAGACTTCTGCTCCTCTGATATTCTGGAGTTCAAAGGTGTTTGAATTTAGTTTGATGACATTGTATACTGGGTTTACATCATAAAAACAGTTTTTTTTGTTTTGGTAAATCAGATGTAAAAACTTTTTGTTTGACTAAGTTATGTGTCTTTATGTTTCTAACTGAGTTTCTTTATATCTGTATGTTGACTATGCTTGTTACTTTGCATGAGGTATTCAATGACTCTTTGTCTTTTCATTTGTAGGCTCTAAAAGAAGCACTTTCAGAAGTTCGGCTTTGTTCCAGATTGGAAGCCCTTTTACTACAGAAGAAATCCCTAAACAATGGGGACTCACCTGAGGTTCATTCTCAAAAGGCATGTTCTTCTTTCATTGTGATCTTTTTGTTCTGTTTCCTCTATTGCCTATGATAGAAGCGTTTAGAGAAAAGCTCTGATTTTAATCCATCCCTATGGCATAACCCCATAACCTGTTTCACTGCTTAATGTCTGCAATTAACAGGATAATTACGCACAACAAGCGATCCTTCTCAACTCAAATGTTGTGAAGGTTACTTTAAGAATCAATGGAAAAGATCAAAAAAAACTTATACAAAAAGATGTGAATGCTTATAATAGGGTTTTAATGCAATAAGAGCAATTTCTAGATATGAAATGCTTTCTCTGGCATAAATTCCAGCTGACACATACGTTTTTGTGCTATTTTCTTCTTTTTGGCGTCTCTATTATCTTCTACTGATAGGATTTCATTATCATCTTAATGGTTTGTTCATTGGAAGCATCCAGGTTGTTTTACCTATGCATTGAGTGGAATATATGGTACTAGTTTGATGGATAAAACATGTATCATGATAAGCCTCTATTCTAGGCAGTTGAAATATCTTTTCAAAGGGTAAGTATGGTAGTAATTATGCTCTGATATCTCTTGTTTTCTTTTTCCTATTTCTTTTCTAATTAGTTATGATAAATTACATTAAATATAATGAATACCCTGATACAAAAATCATATTATGAAAGTAATGTTTTCTGATTGTGTTTGATGCACTTACAAATAAATATGAGGACCAAATAAGCTGCCCAATTCTTTCTTCATTAGGTCTTCTTTGGTTTATTCCTTCTTTCTTTGTAAAGGAAAAAAATGAGTTTTTTTTTTCTTCCTCTTCTTTCAAGATTTACTTCGAATATACTTACCAAGTATAAGTTCTACTCTCTGGTCCACTCATATATCGTCGTTGGGTGGTTAATTGCTACCACTTTGCTTGGTTTTGTTGATCTCTAACTTGGTTATCATTTCATACCAGGTTTTCAAAGTAACTTCTTATATATGTCCCTTTAAAGTTTTGATTAGTGCAATCCAACTGACATTCTGTTGCTTCATATGGTTTACTAATTCTCTTTTCCATCTATTAAACTACTATGCAGGTTGAGAAGTTGAAGGTCTTATCAGAATCTCTTGCTAGCTCCACATTGAAAGCAGAAAAGCGTATTTCAGAACACAGGTCTAAAGTGGTATCATATAGCATATGTTTTGTGTTTCTAATATTCTTCCATTTATTTTCTTCCTTTCGCCGGCAATGCCTCGGCAACTCGCCCTAAGAAATATCCTTCCATTTGTTTTTCTTGTATCATGTATTGTTTTAGCCTAGGGAACTTGTGCTTTGTTTCTTTGAAATAGGTTTACCAGAATGGACTAATAATCTTATTTCTTCCTATATAACTTGAGTTAATATCTTTTTGTAGACGTAGCTTCTTAAGTTTGTTTTCTAATAAGTAATAACGTTAGTAGACCTATTGCAGTAGTTAGACATGGGTTCCGTGCGAACTCATTCCCGAATGCTACCCTGCCTTCTTCAAAGCTCATTTTTTGCGTGTCGTCATTTGCACAACTGTGCATCTTTAATTAAACTCCAGTAAGAGAAAGCAGCCAAAATGCTTTGGATTCTGTTTACACATTAAGATGAAAGAATTTTGTGAAGAGATGTTTTAAGTTTTGGTTCTACCATATAGGTGTACAGAATTTGACATCAGAAACTGAAAAGTCCCACAGGCAACTAAGTTAGAGGTAACAGTTGACATGGTCCTTTTGGAGGGGATTAGGCAATCAGCTGGAACATTTGTGTGTATGTATTCTTGGTGAATTGAAATAAGTGTTTTTTTTGGGAACCAAAATAACAGGGTCTCCCTCTGGAATATAATAAAATCATATGTAGTGTCTACCGTATATAATGGTGCTGTTTCAAAAAGATGATTTATCTTCCTTCTCCTGGGCCTATGTTCTTTATATAAAATAATTCTAATGCATTTCTTCCATCTTATATGCAGGCATCATAAGGAAGAGGCTCTTAATTTTCGTGTGACCAAAGCCAGTGAAGTTAGTGAAATTGAGAAGGTATACTGGTTTTATATAAATTGTTCACTTCTGCAGTTACTGAATTATAATAAGAACCTTTTGGTACCAGATAGAGAAGATGCCAGTTGCAGACTCAGAACATCTCATGTGCATAAAGAACTGCTTACCTAATGAAATAGTGTCACTATGAAAGTGCATCCTGACTTCCTTTTCAGCTGCCTCAGAGTGTAGTACATAATGCTTGTCATTCTTAGTGTTTTATTCCACACTTTGTTAGTCTGGATAGCTCTAACTTTCTATTGTTAAATTTCTTGTATTCTTACAGTTTGTCATTCTATTCCGTCTTCAGTTTTTAAGGGTTATATATACCGTCTCCAGAAAATTATATACTATAGAGCTATATCATAAGTTTATCTGAGATTATTGTCACGTTTAGACTTTTTGATGTGTTTCTACATTTGAGGATTAAACATGCTCAACATGTGCATGCGTATCTGCATGCTCTGTTAAAACTTTTGAAGGATGAAGTTCCTTTATCTGGCGGGAAGTTTCCCATTCAACAACTCTAATTGTATATTTGAACATATATTTCTGCTCCCAAATGATGACCCTTCTTAATAATCTGATCACAAAGGGAAAAGTATCTTCTGAGTCATTTCTAGGTTCAATTGGGACATCAATTAATCAATATTGTGTGACTCCATTGCATTTCAACTTTTTATTATTTACGAATTGAGAAAATGTACTATCCAGTGATATTGTTACGTAGCATCTATTCACTAAGAGATCAGCTTTTCTTTCTGGCTCATGATTTCTCTTCAATTTACATTTTTGATAGAATGATAATGAAGTCTATGCATCATTTGTGTGGGGTGATCATAACGACCCAAAGGAAAATGTAGCTTACGCTTTATATTTATGGCCCTTTTGCAGGAGCTGGGAGCTGAGATTTCAGCTCTAGAGAAGCAGAGGGATGAACTTGAAGCTGAATTGAAAAAGGTATTTGTCCTCTGATAATCTGATATTTTATTAGACACATTTGCAACACTATTATCAACTTTACTTTCCTTTTCATTGCGTGTCTGTAATTCAATAATTAGTGCTACACCTTGTTTACTTTTTAAGTTTAAGTCGGAGCCTGTTACATAGCCCCTAAGTATCCAGTATTCTGGATTTTAGGACATTTACACTTCTGACACAATTTGCCCCCACACATTGCTAGGAATCCTACAATTCATGGACTTCAAGGGGGTGCAACCCCGTCATCCATAACTGAACTCTCATACAGTTAACCTGTATCCCCAGTACTACTTCATAACATCCGAGATTTTCTAGAAAAATCACCGCGGAAGGGGGTTGTGTTGAACTGAAGATAGATAAGAAATGTGAGTAGCCTTCTATTACATGGGTTTCTGTGTCTGAAGTAGTTTTGAAGCGGAAGTTATTCACAAAACTTGCTCAGAGAGAGGAAGCATGCAAACGTGCTCCTGAACTGTTAATCACTGAACCATTAACACCTATTTATTGTAAACTAACTGGAATTAGAAACTAAGGACAAAACTGGAAACAATTAAACAAAAAGGACTTTGGAGAGTGGCAGTTAAGATTCTGGTGCAGATTCCACCCTAGCGTCTTACAGCCTTTGCGCTTGGGCTGTAGGCCCAATATGCAAATTTCAACAGAGACTAATCCCCATATTTGGTTAGTAAGTTCTTGTGATCAAACTATCATAGTACATTCAGTTATCTGTATGAAGTGTAATTGCTACCATGACAATGACACCTTAGTTGATAAATTAGCATAATTGAAACATTATTAGTTAATTGGAATTTGCTGTATCGTTTAGTATTCCAATAAAATTGTATCACGGCAGGGCTTCTTTTGTAGGTCAATACGTCCTTGGCTGCTGCCCTTGCACGACTTCGGAATACCAGGGAAGAGAGGGACCAGTTTGATGAAGCAAGCAATCAAATTGTTGCACACTTGAAAACAAAGGTCTGATGTTTGCTTTTGCTTTCAAAAAATTTAAATAAACGACCTTTGCTAGTGACATTTCATACCAAACTGTGGGGGATTTCTAATCATTCAGACTTGTGTTACCTGTATTTTGGTTTAACATTTGCTTAAATTGTAGGAAGATGAGCTGTCAAGATCCATCTCTTCATGTAGAGTTGAAGCTGATATTGTCCATACATGGATCAATTTCCTCGAGGATACTTGGGTTCTCCAGTCCTCATACTTAGAGCAGAAGGATAAGCAGGCAAAGTAAGCAATTTCCTTATATTTATGTCTGGCAAATTAAATTTTATGCTAGTATATGGTGCTTGTGATCTCAAAAAGAGGATTATTCTCCAACAATTTATATGCCACCTTTGTTGTATTCTCTGACTTTCTAATATTGGTTCCAAGAAATGGAATGGTGAAACCGTAAGGTCTACTTTGAGCAAACTTGAGACAGTAGTATTTTTGGATGATTACAATCTAGAGAAGATGAGCAGTGTTTTTCCCGTTGGTTACACCTAGAGTAGATGAGCATAAAATAAGTCAGTAGTAAACCTCCTTAATTGATTGTAATAGGCTATAAATATGTTTACTCTATGCTTAGAATTTATTATTACTCTTTTCCTCTTTCTGTTTCAAGTGACGAGTTGGAGAAATATGGAGACTACTTTTTGAATTTGGTCATTCGTCACCTCTCTGCTTACAAGGTATGAATTCAGTCTTTGAAGCTATTGATTTTTTATGCCATATTACTCGTGACATTTGCCAAGCGTATTGAAGCAGTTTATTCATATTCCAAACAACCCTTAATTATTTTGCACAGGATGAATTGGAGCCTTCTATCATCCGTATCCGGAAATTTGTTGAGAATCTGAAGAATTTAAATGAAGGGTAATATACTTTTCTGGTGCTAGAGTGGTTATAGCATGGTTTTGTCTAAAAGGGTTATTGCTTTAATATATATTTGTTGTCATGTCATATGCCAGGTCAGAGATTGCAACCGATTTAGATAGTGAGAACTCAAAAGTAATGAACCCACGGAAAATTCTGGAAGAGGAATATCTTGAATATGAAGCAAAGGTTCGTTATGTTTCTCATCAAAGGAACAACAACTTCTCTGTTTTTCCTTTTATTTTTCAGTTCATTTTTTTTTTCCTCAGTTCAATTCAGATAGATTTGAAACTAATCTTGGATATCCTTGTCCTTGTATTTCCTCTTCAGAGCCCTTGGTCATTCTTTTTTACTTTTTTGGTTTTAATGACGTTCTAGTCTGAAATTTTCTTTGACGATCTGAACGTGCTTTTGGTTGAGCTTCAGTTGTTAAGAGGGTCTAGTACTATGTGGTACAAGTGGTATTATCTATTGAATATTTTCCTTGTTTCAGATTACAACCACCTTCAGTGTCGTGGACAACATAAAAGAGTTGTTTTATGCCCCAAAGGGGAAAACTTCCCGGTATGATCCTCCAATCAAGTTTCTGCTTACTCTTCCTTTCTCATGAAACTCATGCCCATGCACCGAGTCTCCTGAAAACTGCAAAATCCTTGTTGATGCAGGAAAGATGATCCAAGGGTGAAAGAACTATTCGATTCTATTGAACAAATAAGAGCAGAGTTTGAATCCATTGAGAGACCAACTCTAGAAACAGAGACTCAGGAGGCAATAGCAGCGATTGCTTCTGGTGCAGCTGAAAGGTCAGTGGAGAATCCATCTCCCTCCCCTGCACAGATCGTTGAGGCGGTGCTGTCCAAGAAAGATGAACTCCCAGAGTCACCCTTGGATAAGCCGCAACAATCCTTAGACCCTGCAGCAGAACTGGCAAAGCTGGAATCAGAATTTGGGCAGGTTAGTAAAGACTACTCTGCGGAGGAGATAGGAGATTGGGAATTCGACGAACTTGAAAAGGAATTGAGATCTGATGATTCAGCAGCAGCAGCAAGCAAATAGAACCAACCATGTTGCTCTTGAGCATCCTTGTAGAAGCTAATGCTCCAAGACACCTTTGTATACGTACACAAGATGTAAGCTGTATGTAAAATTAACCGTTAAAACGTTACCCCTAAAAGAGCTACATTTTACTGGGATTGTTCTTTGGTGTATGAAACTAGATCAGCTGAGTTCCATCTTGAGGTGTAAATTTTTCAAAACTTAATAATATGATATAATCTGGACTCTCCTTTTCTTTGAACATATATACTGGCTTCTTGTTGGGCTTCTTTATCTGGTCTTGCGGTGTCCAGTAAATGATTCCTAACAAATGTGTGAAGGAACGCGGTTTGAAGTTGTTCCATCTTGATGGATTGCAAATATTTCCTTGTTGGGAAGAACTGGGCATTATTTTCCTTCTGACATCATTATTCACTTCCCATGAATGCTGGGATATGCAAAGCATTACCAAAATCTGATAACCCTACCTGTCCAACAGAAGCTCTACTTGTCCTCTCTTCAACTATTCCCCACCATTTTGCTATCTGCTGGTTGGTTTTGTTGGTTTTATTGATACATTGAAAAGGCTTATATCTCTAACTTTGACTTTCACTTTTTTGTTGGAAAAACTTTTACCCTCATTAATATTGTTAATCCAATTTTACAGAACTAAATATTTGGTAGAGCTGAGCACCATGAAGGTTCACAATTGTGTGCTAGATGGTTAGCTTGTTATTTGTGTGATGATGATGGTGATGACGATGATGACGACGACGATGCATTAGCACAGACTGAGAGGGTCCATGTACTTCCTGTGTGTTATGAGTTACAAGTTATAACAACCATAACGAACTATTTGAAAACAGAAAAGTCTTTTTAGATACATCGAAACTTTCTTTTAGAAACTAAAAAGTGGTGTCCGGGTCCTTGGGGTAGAGAGAGAGAGAGAGAGAGAGAGAGAGAGAGAGAGATTAAAAGAGAAGACAAAAACAAAGCCTCGAGCTTTGTATTGGTATTACTTGCTTCAATGTCAAAACCCACCATTGGATGTTGAATCATTCATTCTGCTTTCTTTCTTTCTTTCTAGTTCTAAGTGAGGGTCAAGTTCAACAACAACATTTTTGAATTTTTCATTCATTTACTAAGAAAGGCATCCCAAAAAAGAGATAGATACCCACCACCACCCCCAAGCAACTACGACCTCCCAATCTCTCTTTTACCCAAGTTGACCAAGTCAAATCACTAATAACACATTGCATTGAAGAACATTAAACAGTTCTTGAATCTTGAAAAAAAACAAACACCCCCACGCCCAGGAATCCAGATAAAGTAATAAAGCATATAAAAGTACAGAAGTGGTCCTTTAGCTAGCTCCTCTTCTTCTACAGTAGTTTAATGTGTCAAGTTTTGATTGGTTAATTTTCATGGCTGACGGCTTGTAAGTATCAACTACCCAATCAAAGATTACCACCATGGACAACTACCCTGGTGTTAAAACTATGGGATCATGGCTCCAAGATGTGCCCACATCTCTTTCTCTCTAGTTTTCTCTCTCTCTCTCTATACATATTTATTAATGCAATATTATTATAATTGTGGTTGGGGAGTGCAGAAAATGAGGCTTTGAGATATGGGCAGGGAATTTCAAATTTGAATTTTACATGCTGAGGAGTGGTGGGTTTTGCAGAAAAATATCAGAAATATGTATTAAGTTTTCTGAGATATTTGGTTTTAAATTTTTTTATTATTCTCAAAAAAATAAAATAAAAAATAATAATTCAATTACAGGAAGAGAAGAAACTATAGAAAGAGATGAACAGTTAACTCTATCCTTTCTTTGAGGACTCCCACGTAGATACACTTGCATCCATATCCTATTTCCTCCCCTAAAAATAGTTTAAAATCTGCAAAACATTTTCTGAACTAGGGCCCACTGGACCCACAAATGTTTTTCTCATGATCCCTTTGGGAAACTTATATTTCATCACAATGGTCAATGATTCCTGGCTGTTGATTTGAGATTTTTTTTTTCATCATGGGCCTGGCCCATGATAAAAATAACATTATTTTCTGAGCCCATTATTAAAATAAAGCTGCGATTTGTTCTTACCTGTTTTGGTAGGTATGGGGGGCCTGGGGAGTGGGGGCAACTGGTTTATACTCTGTTGGGTGAAGGTAGATTTCACAATTCTTACCAACTTGGCAAGTTGCCATAGCTTCAAATCTAACGGTTATAAACCACCAATCAGGATGATTTGTGGTGTACAGGGTCAGCAAGAGTTGGGCCACAGGCCCACCACAAGTTTATGGGGCAGTAACTGGGACCACCATTTCTGTCTGATCCACCTTCAAAAAAAGAAAAGAAATATTTGAGAAGAAAAAAAGCAAAAGAAAAAGAAAATAAAAAATCTTTGAGAAGAAAAAAAAAAACAAAGTGTACCCACAAAAATTTAATTAAAACAAAGAATCAAAAGATTTAACAAAAAAAAAATGTGGGTCAGTGCTTGCCAATGAGGAAAACTATTTTTGTTATTGGAGGCATTCAAATTTCCAAAAACACTGATAAATTAATAATTTTTCCAATTTGGAACCATCCCCACTTTAAAGGATGCTCTGCTCTTCCCTTCCCTTCTTCAGTTCAACAAACTGACCTCCCCATTTAGCAATTTCTAGAGAGAGAAAGAGTTAGTCATTTTTTAGATGGACAGAGACTCCCCCCCATCAAGTGACCATGCAGATGAAGAAGACTACATAGACATGGAAGTCAGTTCTTCCACCTTCTTCTGCTACTCCATAACTTCTCCACATCCCAGAGAATTTGAGTTCCAAATGTCTTCAAAATTTCTAGAGAGAGAACAAACCACAACTTCCCCTGCTGATGAACTCTTCTACAAAGGCAAACTCCTCCCTCTTCACCTTCCTCCACGTTTACAAATGGTTGAAAAGCTCTTACAAAACTCCAACACTACTTTTGAGCTTCAATCTGAGTCCTTCGAAGAAAACTTCAACACTCCATTAACAACCACTAACACAACTCCATTTGCATCCTGCAATATCTCACCTGCAGAATCTTGTCAGGTCAGTAGAGAACTAAACCCAGATGAGTATTTCTTTGAGTGCTCAACTGATGTGAGTAGTTTCATTGATGAACACAAAAAGAAGTCTTGGTCCAAGAAGCTCAAGTTGATCAAACAAATCTCACTGGGTCTGAAACTGAAAGCTTCTAGGGCTTATCTTAAATCTCTATTTACTAAATCTGGGTGTTCAGATGAGTCCTGTACAGAGGCAGCAAAGAATGTAAATGAAAGGACTATTTCAAAAGCCAAGGAGTGCTTAAGCAAGTATGTGAAGGTAGGAAAGAAAAACCCATTTGGGCAGATTCAAAGGCAGAGTGATGATCAAATTAGAGGTACTGAAAAAGAAAAGATGATTGAAGATAATGGTAGCCATAGAAGGTCTTTCTCAGGAGCTATAAAAAGGCATTCTGCAACTAAGTCTTCATCTTCTTCATCTTCATCTGGGTCTTCTTCTTCTTCTTCTTTGCTGTCAAGTTTTAATTCTAATGGGTTTTATGAGGTACATTTGCTAAAGAGGAGTAACAGTGCAAATTCAGAGTTTGAGTCATCAATACAGGGAGCCATTGCTCATTGTAAACAGTCTCAGCAAATGTTTAGGTCTAGAAAAACTGTAAGTGAAGTTGGGATCTGTTCATTAACTGCTTCAAGGATTGCAGCAGCTTGTGAGGATCAAGAAAGGCCACAACTTTGTAGGGGATGATGATTAAGAAAGGAAACCCATTTTACTGATCATAAAAAACAAAAGGAACCCATTAGGGGGGGAAGAGAAAAAAATTTAAAAAAAAAAAAAAAGAAGAAAAGGATTAAGTACAAATCTTTGTGTTTTTTGTTTTTGTTTTTTATTTTGATTTTGATTTTACTTTTTTTTTTTCTCCCTTAAATTTTATATTTTATTCAGAAAGTTCAGACTCTGTGAATGGTTCTATTGTACTCTTAGATCAGACCATGTTGTGAAAATTACCCACTGAAGTATCTACTCTTCAGTCTTCAATAATACAAAAAAGTGAAAAAAAAAAAAAAAAATCCTAATGTGTTAGGTTGTATCTTGTTTAACTTATTATTGGTCATGATTTTTCTACAATGCTTAGAAGACAATAAGTCTTTGTTCATGAATCCTCCATCTGTTTACTGTTTCAGTTCTGTTTCCTTTCTCTAATTTAGTAATTATGCAAACTAATAAGTTAATAAAGAGAAAATTCATTACTGCATGCATCATCTAGTGAATGACTATTCAAAGGTCATTTTGGACATTCACCTAAGAAAGAGATGGGGTTCTTTCCATAAGAACCCTGAGTTGTTGCTCCAAAGTCCAAACCAGTTATCAAAATTCATTTTGAACAGGCAAGTTTCAAAAATACATAGTTGCTATTGTTGATCCCATGGCTTCTCATACCAACACTCAACTGCTCAAAGAAAAAAGGAAAACAAAAAGACTTCCACTGATGCCAAACTTTTCTATGGAAGTTACTACCTCTTACAAAGTGTGATGGGTACTGAAAAACTAGAGAGGGTCTTTTATTGTCCTTATGTCTAGGTGTTTCAGGCTTTATTCATTCATATAGATTCCTAACAAAGGACTCTTAAACATGGTCTGAGTCTTCTGACAATGGTGTAAAAAGTAAAGTATCCACTCTTATTTTGATCAAGAAAAGAAATTTCAATAAACAGAAGGAGGCTAAGCCTCAATTACATCGAAGTAAAGTATCCACCCCTTTTACCTTTCTCTTTACTAAGAAAATAGAAGCAACATATTCAACCAGTGGCTTGGACAAGAGATGACAAAACATGACCCGACAACCCTAAACTAACTTGACCCGCCGAACCCTACTCTAACTCGATCCCTAGCTAAATAAATTAGGGTTGAGCATTTTTGACCCATCACTCCTTCAACCCTGACTCGTTTATTTATTTTATATAGAAAAATGTCAAACTAATTAAGATTAGAGTTTGAAAAAATGACCCGTTTCATAAACTAATCAGAATTTCGCCTAAGTTCCACCCTAACTGTGACTCATCTAGTTTAGTCCCAAAAGTGTACGCGAGAGAGAGAGAGAGTACGTTCACTAATCTTGTTGGCATCATTAACTGCGGTATCAAAAGACTAATAAACTCGAGATATTTAATAAACAAAGGTCATATCATGTAATTTTCTACGAAAATAGGGGTGACGCAACAAAGAAGCTTATTAGGACCCACAAAAACATGCTTTTCTTTAAAAAATAAGATTATTTTTCAGTTCAATTAGGCCTAAACTGATAAATATACCAGCTTGATTAACCATTATATATATTACTATAACACAAACTCTATTTGAGTAATAGAATTATTAGCTTGAAGGACAAATGCTATTCTATTGGAGTAGTTTTATTTAAGAATTGAAACTCATTGATGGTGACTGTGATGAGAAAAAGCTGCCTATCTCCTACTTAAGAAAATCTGCGGAAAACCTGGTTGCATTAATCATTTTAAGACAAACCCACTTAGAAAAAATTGATAATTTAATTGAAGGCAAAAGGAAATCTTTCAGTTTAAGACAAAAAACCTCACAATTTTTGTTTTGATTTTGCTGAGTGGGGTACTAAAAACCTTAAACTAAGTGAACTTGTTAGCCATAACTTTGACAGGATTAGAGATGAAGAAATAGCAAACAAAACCCATTTGATGTTTTTGAGCAATTGGTTAGGGTTTGAGAGAGATTGCTAAGTAAGCATACAACTAATAACCCCATTTCTCACCTAACCTAAATTGGCTAGCAGAAGGAGAAAAGCTGTCTTGATTTATCTTTTCAAAAGCTTTTTACTCTCTTTACTTTACAATCACTTTGTCATTTTCTATTCAGATTTCTACAAAATGGACCTGAAAAAATTGCATAAAAGATAGGGATGTACACCTTTCATAGACATACCCCCACTTAGTTTGTCAGATATTTCACATACTTGGGGTGCAAATAACATTTACTTCATGAATTTACTATCACTCGAACCTAAAGCATCTTGTTTTAGGGGTACTGTCAGCTGATTTCATATCTATTAGTTAATAGGGTTGCATGATTAGCTAGTCAATAGTAGGAAGAGCCAGAGAGCACATATTTTTATACGGGAAAGATATTAAGATAAAGTTTACCTTTAGCTTATCTTGATCTTTTGATTTTCTTTTCTTTTCTTTTTTCCCTAATAAACAGGGGTTTTCTGCCCAAATGACCCTTTTTTCAACTTGTTTTGAAAACTAACCCAAATTTTTTTTTCCAAAACTGATAATCTTAACCCACCTCAACCACATATCCATCATCTCAACCCCGTCATCTCGCAACACAGTAGACATCCATACCATATAGACCTCGGTTGAGATGTTATCGACATGGGTAAAAATTATCAATTCTGAAAAAAGGGTTTAGTTTTCAAAATAGGTTAATTGGGCATAAAACCAAATAAACAGATAGATATGCAAGTGAAATCCACTATTTCTTGCCATACCTCAGACAATAATTGCTTCAAATATGATTTCTCTTTGTTTTTTTCTTTCTATAAGTTTTGCTTCCAATTGCTTAAATGTGAACAATATGATCAAATCTACTGGTACAGTTAAACATTAAACCAACTTTTTCACAATCATGAAAATAAAAATTCTAATTAGTGGCAACTACAGAAGCTAAGCTTTCCACAAAATAATCAGGTATCCCATAGACAGATACTTTTGTACTGCCTGAGCTAAGTGAAGCATGTGAGTGATGTCAGAGAGATGAACTGTACAGTATGCTTTATGTTTTTTTCAGGGATATTTCCTGTTACTGACTACCAAAAATCTCTTACACTTAATCCCAATGCATGTCCTTCAGTGAGTGTAAAAAAACAGACTAGAGTAAGGGAGGCAACATATCACTTTCACCATGTTCTCCTTTTCCTAATTGTTCTGTTTCCCTCCATCAATATTTGAAGTTCAACTGCAGCAAGTATTAAATTCAAATACTAATGAACTATTTAACCTATTTGGTGCCGGTAACAAGTATTTTTCTCACATGCTAATGAATTAAAAACACATAAATGAATTGTATTAACAGAAGACATGGCTTTAGATAAACTCGATTCATAACATAATAATACAATTCACATATAGAGGTGATCTTAACAGATATATTGACATGTTCAAATTTATGTGTCAACAATCAACAGACTAGAACTTGAATACTAATGAGCATGGCTTAAACTCAAATGCACGTCTTCACTCATCTAGTATCTTATTCTATCGGAGGAAGAAGAAAACAAGAAGAGAAATGTTAAATAGGTATGGAACAAAAAAAAAAAAAAATGCAAAGCGAAGGATGTGGTTCTGAATGCAGGCACCATGTGCCTGGAGATTACTATGATTGGTGAGTGCCAACTTTGCTCTTTGATATGTCAATTTTCAGGATGCCTTTTAGTTACTGAAATCTCTGTCCTGTCCCTTGGATATATATAAGAAAAGATGAAGTCAGTGAAGTTTACATGACATAAAACAGTTAATCAACGAGTATTTTGAAATCTACGGTATTTCAAATAATTACTACTTACAGAATGACATGCAGGACCCAAGCTCAGTTTCTCCAACCTGAGGACGATCTATCATCAATAGGTTTGTATTATGTCAGCTGGTGCATGGATCAAAGGCCATTGATCATGTTAATTATGAAATGCATATACCTTTGTTTTCTCATTTTTACCAACATAATCACATAATCGTTTACTCCTCAAGAGCTCCTTTCCTGCCCACCAAAGCTGGGTAGCATCCTCTTGCAGAAGTTCCATGTCTGGCAAATCTAGTGGCATGAGTTTGGTAAGCACTCAAAATCATGGATTATTCTTCTACTTTTTACAGTTCAAAAAGAACAAAAGAGTCTCCATCCTGAGAGCGTTCAGACAAGTACAAGAAATGATTCTTCTTAGCAATAAAACAATTTTATGGCCAAAAGAAAGCTAATAAGAATTAAATAATAAAGGAATGGAAACATAAAAATATACAATATTTTTGACAAAAATGTATCCCAGACTTAGTTCTCCGCAGTTCCAACGTCTCCTCAAGAAATTTTCACATATGTACAAATGCACGCACTACAAACTCTTTAAGGTAATTACAATTGACATGGAGAGCATATGTACAATTATTTGCAAAATTAGACTGCCTAATAATATAACTATAGTTCAATATTATTCTTACTAATACAATACAGAGGCACTGAGCTTGCAGGTGTACCAGAGAAGAGATTTTGTAGTTGATTGGAATCAGAGAAACCCATAAACTGATTCACCAAAGCTTCTCTTTCTATAGTTTGGATATGGTCTCTCAAAACATGAGGTGATAAAGGTCTCTTGTTGAGGGCTTGGTCCTGCCAGAAAAGAAAAACATAACTTACTTAAGAAACTCCGTTTAGTACAGAAGAATTAAGGCAATTACTCGACGAGGAATAAAAGAAAGATAATAAATTAGAAGTCTCTGAAGCAGCAAGTATTTCCTGAGTTCCTGTTCCAACTGTATAGGAAACAATTTCAGTATAACACTATGGTTCCTGCTAAAAACAACCTTTTTCTTATGTTTTCAGTAACACTTTAGAATACTTTTGGGATCAAACTGGCTACCCAGTATTATTGTCAGACTACTTGGTCTCTTTTGCTCGTCGGAGAGCCATATGGATGTATTTGAAGGAGGAATGAAGACCTAGAAGGCCTAAAATAAAAATCCTATGGTTCTTCAAGATAAAGCCACTGAAAATAAAAATAAAAAAATGGATTTTTTTTTTTTTTTTTCAAATTGTAAAGAAAAATGGATATCTAAATTAAAATAAACCTTAGATGCATAAGCTTTTGCTTCTGAGAGGGCCCTCATTAGAGGGGTTGCTGCATTTGGATGACACCCTGGAACAAAATAAAATGCTTATCAATGAGTAGGATTTGCTTCAAATATTAAGTCTTTACCATGAAAAACATAGCATATGCAAGCTGCTATATCAATTCAAAAGAAAGAATATTCACCAAGATGCGTCAAAGCACACAAGAAGGTGGATAATTTCTCAAGCCAATTCAATTTGGTGGAATTAAGTATTGCACCTATTAGCATATCATGGTCCACGAGAAAGATACATTGCACCCTTTGCCCTCTCTGCTTTGAGAGGACAGATTATTTCCTCGGGTCCAATGATGAATATCTTGTTGGGCGTTATGAAATGGAAGAAAGCGCGTCAAATGGGGTTCTTGTTCGAACCTAATCTTCAATATCTATACTATTATATAAAGAGAATAAAATCACAAATGGGTTCTAGGCAGTTAAATTGGTGCTTATTTTTTCATTTTACATACAGCCTTGTCTCTTAAAAGACTAATCCAGCTAATAGTAGTCTCACATACACCAAATAAGATGATAGTGAATCACCCCTTTTATGAATTACCCAATGCCCCATCCTCATTATCCAGTGTGTAAGTTTATTAATGCACTGAAGTTATTATGATTCCAGCTTGGGTTAAATATGGATTATGTTACTTATATAGGGGATCATCTACATCCACCCAACCTCTGTTTTTTCATGCCCTAGAACTTAAATCACTCGGCTCAATGAAGTGCCAAGAAGCCATGAAAATCATTGACCACTGTGCAACCCAAAATCTGATATCTCTGTTAATTGTTATGAGAAGAGAGAAATTAGCTAGATAGATAGTTGTTGTAGTCGAAGAAAATAGTCTATGAAGTTAAGACCAAATTAAGCTGTTTTTGTTGAAGGACGTATTGAGATTAGGGTTTTTTTTTTCTTCTTCTAAAAATAATAGCAGCAGCATGGGAGAATGATGATTCATTCAATCGTCGTGTAGAAGAACACACCTTGGGATTGGAGACGTTGTTGGAGAGCATGGACGAGGTATTGAATCTTGGATTGTAGGTTGTGGATTTCGATTACATCTTTGGCGATCTCTTGTATTTCTTTAGCGCATTCGCATTCGTATAGAAATTGCTTTTCCTCTCCCTGCAGCTGCTGCTGCTGCTGCTTAACATGAATTTGCACCATCTTTTTTCTATTTCAGTTACTGTAACACATAACCCGAACCACCAGGCAAATCGAAACCACCAGGTATTTGGCTATTTTTTGGGTGTCCTAGTTCTCTATTTTGGTCCAACATTGAAGATCAGTTTGATTTGCGCTGTAATTTAGAATGAGGATTTTCAGTTGCGGGTTTGAGAGAACCCAGAGCTCCCACTCCAAATCATGCTTAGGCGCACTCCCACTCCAAAAACATTCTAGAACTTTGACATTTTTTAATTGGTCCCACACTGCACACTCCCCACTCCAAAAATATTCTAGAACTTAGTTGCTTTGATGCTCCGCTACACAGGCTTAGATCAGATTTAGGGTGCTATTTTGTGCACCCTCTTTAAAGGAGGGTTCCATGTTTCAGTCGTCATCCAGTCGTCAAGTGTTACTCAAAGACCCCACATCTTCGGACTGCGACCTAATGCTCCCCCTCAATTACTTACCCTTCTAAGAGATGTATCCACACTCCAGAGTCTTACAGCTTATTGGGTCATTGAATGAGTCCTAATTAAACTCCATCCATAAGCATAATATTTGGTCAGGGAGGAGTTGTAATTGGCATTATTAAGCCTATGCGAGTGATAAGTAAAGCTTATCATTAAGCTCTCTGTTAGCTTGGTTACAGGTAAATGGAAGCTAAGGTATTGGGCGTACCATTCACTCAAATGGAACGGCCTCCTACCTACGTACCCCATGCTTCAGCAGCACATGTTCCACTCCAAGAAAGAAAGAAAGAAAGAAGGAAAGAAAAGAGGAGATACAAATTCAAAAGCATTTTGTAACTTTTTTTTTCTAGCTATATTTGAAAGATGTGTTACACAGGTTTGGGCCAAGATGTTTCTTTTAAAATGTTCTTGGTCACCTGGCCTTGCATACCACGGTATAGTTTCCAAAATATAGTGTTTTACCGGAGCTCCACCTAATTCAAGGCTCTATTTACTGCTCACATTTGCTCCAGGGAACGTCTCATTTCCTGGGAAGTCAAGATTCAGTGGTCTTTAATACAAGTCCTTTCAGTTTTGGCATGAGGCTCTCCAGAAACTCCCTTTTGCTCATAATTCTCTCAGATGTACAGCTTTCTTCCTGACAAAAAAAAAGGGAGTGAAGATATTTAGTGAAACGTTACTACCAAGTTACTAAGTGCATACACACTAATGAGAAGAAAAGATATGTAAGAAGTATGCGCACATCATCTGGTGCTGCTGATTGTAGAGCTAAGAGAGTAACTGTTGCAGAATGGTAGTCCATTAAGATCTTATGTGCAGAATCTTCCAATTTATCCTGACAAATTCAGCCAGAACAGAAAACCCATAAAGGAAAGATAAGCAAGAATATATTAACAAACGACATATTTATTAATCAAGATCGCATCTTCTATTTGTATTTTCTGCTTTCTGGTGAAGATAATTTACCTCATGTAGATATACAACCTTATGTCGAACTTTATTTTGAGCAAACAAAAAAATAAATTCTTAGACAAGGAATAGGTAGTTTGGGAGGAGACATATGTATACTCATGCTTATGTTTTCTGGGTTCACTCTATTCCATTAAATATCCATTTTTCCACTCTCATGAAGATGGATGGTCTTCTCAGAAAATGTCAAGCAGCATATTACTTTCTTTTCTTTTTTTTCCTAGAGCATGTGTCAGAGACAGAGTCCCTCTTACCTTCAACCGAGAAACTGCAACAAAAATTGCCCTTCCTGGGGCTTGAAGAACTTTGTTGTGCACCTGGAAGGAAGTAACTTAGATGTTAAATATATTCTATATATATATATATANGGTTGGGAGGGGTATGTAAGTTCAGCAAAGTGAATTAACTGACCTGCAAATAGAGTAGAGACACAACTTTTGGCAGAAGAGGAATAGGATCAGTTTCACCAGAAACTTGAGATGTCAAATCCTGAGCAATGAATGAAGCACTGAACGTAAGTCATGGCAACCATGTATTATGTTATTCAATGTCTTTTTATCGATCTATCACCCTGACAACAAAATAATTCATTTCCCTTCAAAAATAAAAAAGAAACAAGCGAGTGAGATCTTTAATCTATCTCAATAAAGTTTCAAGCTTAAAAAATAGTAGTTATATTATATAATATCCCTACATAAAGTTCTCCAATATCTGTTCAAAAAACATATAGTTCTCCAATACGGTAGGGCCAAAGTTATATGATTTGTAAATTGTCTAAAAAATTCCCAATGAAGCTTGTTATATTATATAATATCCCTATATAAAGTTCTCCAATATCTGTTCAAAAAACATAAAGTTCTCCAATATGGTAGAGCCACAGTTATATGATTTGTAAATTCTCTCAAAAAATCTCAATGAAGCTTGTTATACACTTACAATCTTGTGTGTCAACAAACAAACAGATCGCCCACACTAAAATGTCTACGCAAAGTGGCATAAATGTATCATGGTAACCATATCCATTAATAAATAACTGTTTGTGTGTGTTATGAAGGTACTAGGAGCACCCAGATAGGCGAAGCTGGAACAGTTACAAAGATAAAAAATTCTTCATATCTTCTAACTTTCAGACATTTGCCAAATTGGTGGAGAGATTACCTTCCGATAGGAATGCAAAAGCGTTCTTTCCAATTTTTTGTCCAGATTCTTTAAGAGTAGCCCACTGGAAAATATAAAACCAAAATGTAGAGGTTAAGAGACAAGTTGACGCAAGATGTCCTATATCCAAAAACAATAGGAGTATATTACTACCTTTCGTCTGCTATTGCTCTTAGTGCAGTCATGAACGTCTCCACCCGCTGTTTTACATACAAATATTTTGGAAGAATAATTGTAAGGTCATGAGGTCATTGAAGTAGACCAGTACAGAATATATAGAAACAAGAAATTACACACAGGCATCAAGAAGAATCTGACATAAGACATAAATGGATGTAACAACTAACAGGTACCACAAGAAAAGGATAACAATTGCTGCAATGAACACAAAGAAATAAAATAAATAAATAGTTTAGGTTTTCAATAGGCAGGCTTTGGAAGCTATGAATTTTTTAACAGAGATCTTATTCATAGTTTATTTTCCATATAAATAGTGGACAAGTTTTGAGTATCATACTTAGAGACACGAATACCAAGGGGAGGTGATGGATGTTAGTGAAGCAGAAGTTTCAAGGTAGAAGATGTTCCTCCCAATTCAGCTTTCTCTTCCAAATGATCAAGCGACAGAAACTAATGGAATTAAACAAACTACCAAGGAAGTGCAATTCTAAGCAAAAGTCTCGGATCATAAAAGATCAGAAAAATAAAAAAGAAGTTCAAGAAATTAAAAGTTTAGAAAGTTATTCCTTCTGAAAAGTACAAGATATAATTAGAAAATGATAGTCAAAGGTTTGCTTTTTAAGTACTATATCGATACCCGGTTGCAATTGACTTGACAAAATAAAAGAGATTATAGATGAACTCGTTATGGCGTGCCAGTTTTCCTCCCCATAATCCCCAATGAGGTTCCGCACCTTTCGGTCAGCATCATAGTCAATATTTTCGTTTACCTCACAAAAACTTAATAAACAAATTGGTTTTGTATTATTGAACTTTCAGCAATTGATAAGTGCTGACCTTTCCCTCCAAAGCCTCAACCAGTGAAAGAGCCTTAGCTGAAAGAGGGCCATCCAAACTCTTTGCCTGCGAAAAGAAAAGCATTTCATAGCATTAAACTCCTAATGGTGGAAGTAAAACAGATCAATTAAATATATTACAACAGAAAGATTATAACTAAATGTTAAAAGCTAGAGGCATAATTGCATATCAGAGTGGTGTTCATACAAGAGAAATTCTATCTCCAGAAATCAGTGAGGCAGATTCTGGCTTTTGAGATTCTTCAACTTCAATTCCATTCTTCAGTTTATTGTGCATGTCCTACATGAAATTGTTACATAGTGTATCAGGTTCTGGATCTCGTCATCACGCTTACAGATCAAACAGTACAATTAGAATTTCTTTTTTTCTCTTTTTGATAAATGAATATGAAATATGTAACAATGTAATTAACCACATCTAAAGTAATGAAACATTACCAAAGTTACTAAGAGCCTGTCCACAATAGATGTAGCTGTTGTTCTTAGCAGATGTCTGTGTAAAATAACCTGTGAAGTCAAGGAGCAGTGTCTTGTCTCATTTTCATCATTAGTGAGAGCCAAATATAACATAGATCACCGGATTGAAAACTTACTGAGATTGATGGATCATCTTCAAACAGGTCCAATGCTTTCTCATAGAGCTGCATATTTAAGAAATCCTGAAAGAGAACAACGGTATAGATTGACATACAGTAACTACAGTTTAATCTAACAAACTTACATCCATGAGAAAGATAAACATAGATGCAAACACAACAGCTTAGGAGTAGTGTGTACATATTTATATCCATAGGAAACTCTTAACAGGGAAACCTAAGATAATTACTCCATGACAATCAAGGCAATGACAAGTTTAAATTGGAAGCTGATATTCGGAGGAGATTATATAATTCATAGAAATCACTAATAACACAGAAAGGCAGTTGAAGAAGAAAAAAGAAAACGAATATAGATGAAAACAAAAATAATGAGAGGGCTTACCTCATCCAGTTTCTTTTGCAAATCATCAAGCAAACGCTTCATTCTATCTGCATTTTCCATAAACATAGCTTTTCTTCTCTCCTTCAAAGCATTGAGTAGCATAGGTCTCAAATGGTTTGCCAAAGGTCTAACCAATGTGTCATCCAGACCTGTCATGTCATACTGCTAAGTCCATTGATAAGATGTGAAATGGATAACTAATCATTCGAGAAAACTAGAAGGACGTAACCATAAACATTTACATATCACACCTTGTTCTTCAATATCTGGTATCAGCATCAAAATCTTTTCCATTATCCAATCTTCAGAAGGAATATTAAGGTTCTCTTCTTTCATCTTATCTGAGTCCTTCTTGGCACCTGATTTTTTCTCAGATACCTGTGAGAAATTTGCTTCCTTGCTTTTCCTCTGGTTCTTCTTAGCTTTTGTAGGAAGGTTTTCCAGACTATCAGGAACACTTTCAGCTGCCCCTGCCTTTGCATTTCCAGTGGTTTTTCCTCTTTTCTTCTTCGATCCCTTCTCCGAAACAGGTTTACTACCAGCACTTTCATCGGCAACTTCATTTGACTGACTGAAGCCACCGGAATCATGACCACCTTTAGCTTCATTCACCACATGCAACTCCTCACCAGCAGATCTTGAAAAGCTAAAGGTGTGCATCTCTTTCTCCAATCGATCAAACACATCCTACCCAATGGAGAGGATTGCAAAAACTAGAACATCAAAGAGAAGCAAACAGACAAAAGCTACAAGATGTTGCCCAAAGAATTTCAGAGGGTCTACAGCTTTTGTATAATAATTATTTAAAAAAAAAGAAATCTAATACTGCAATAAAATAAAATGAAATAAAAATAGAAGATCATAGGATTATACACCAGGATTATCAGCTTTGCCTTATCCCAATTTTAGGGTTGTCAACATGGATTCTGATACACCAATTAACTCTATTCTGAACCTTATCTTTGGTCAAAGCATTTCTTAGGATCTACCCTTGCAATCTCCATGCATGTCTGAACCTTATCTTTGGCAAAGCATTTCTTAGGATCTACCCTTGCAATCTCCATGCTTGTCAATCCTCTTCCTTTTAGAAAACTTGCACCGCATGGAACAACACTAGGGAAGGATAGGATATATCTGCCTAGATCTGTAGATTTATCGCTAATTCACAAAGGGTTTCTGAAGTAAAAGGTACATAACAAGTAGTTTCTTAAACCTAGGAAAGAACCTTACTTTGATAAAAGCATTGCTCAGTACGCATGAATCCCCCAAAATGAGTGCATTCGTAGACTGTAAAGCAACATTTTTGAGAGTCAATAAATTGATTGCACGAGTAATTACTACAGCTCTATCCAAAAAGAAAGAGAGTACTACAGACAGCATTACAGAACCAAACCTTAAGTGCTCTTTGAACTGATGGACAAAGCGACAAAAGCTTATAAGCATCTTGAGATCCAACAAATGCAGGTAAAACTGAAAGAGAATCAATCCTGCAATGGTCAAGATGATATCAGAGAAGTACAGAAGTCTTTTACTTCACAACTAATGCACCAGAAGAATTTCAGTAAATAAAAGATTAAAAACGGACATCTTTAGTTGCAGAAACATGAGACTGAACCACATTGACAACTTCCATTTTCCAGGATGTACAAGTTGTTCATTGTTGGCATTAAGAGGCTTGACAAACACATGCTGGATTCTGGTGCCAACCAAGGTCGGGTTAACAGACAGGTGAAGTTGGGTTTTGTCTTTCAACTTCCAACAGGGCTGCCTTGCTATCAGTCAGTGAGAAACTGTTAAAGGAAGAGATACAGATTGATACTTTTGCTTTCTTCTTCCTTTGAGTTTTGGTAGGATAAAGGGATGCTTATCATGTTAAACAGAGGGGTTTACTTGATTTCTAATCAAAGATAAAAATAAAAAACTAGGGTTACAAAACCTAAAGAGATCAAAAAGGTAAATTGGTACTAGGAAGTTAAGCATGAATAAGAAAAGTTATTATAGTGGAACAGTAAAATCTCAACTTGGCCATGAAAGTATCATCTGGTCGAGTGAAAGATGGTGTGTCATCCCAAGAGATGAGGATAACATGCTGTCCCAATAAATTAATATATTATTTACCTTCTCAAAACATATTCTGTCCTGATAAACAATTAATGGCCATGGAGGTTGTTGCTCCACTATATAGATATATGAGAGAAGAATCAAACAACAATTATAAAAGACTGTTAATAATGATGATTATGACGACGACGATGACGATATTGCAAAATTAATAATGCAAATTGACTTACCAGCTATTATGTTCAATAGCATCCTCTGCAGCAGCATCCAACATCTCAATCATTGATGGATGAACAAAAACTGTATCCAGGGCTATACCTTCAGGATATCTGGACTACATTGAGGTAAATAAACACAATCTTACACACGAACCAACAATATACGAGAAACAAAAAGTCAACACCTTCCAATTTATTATTAACTCTACTCATTATTGAAAACATGAAAACAAGAAAAAGAATATGCAAAAGAAAAAGATACCTGCAAGTACTGCTTAGGCTGGGGAATTGCGAGCTTGTGAAGAACTTCATAGCTGACAAAAGAATTCTGAAATGCAAAAGAAAATTAGAAAAAAAACAAAAAAACCCAACAAAACAAAATATGAAGAATCTGCAGACTGCAGATGCTGAAAAAGAAAATGCAACAAAAAAATATGCAATGCAGAGAGCTATACAAGGAAAGAATAGCAACAGCTATTCGTTATTGTATTTCAAATAGTTGCTTGAAACATCCAATGCTTAAACCAAAATGGTGTCTCAAAAGTTGGGGAGGAAACTGAAAAAGGCAATAATCATTGTTGGCGCCTATGTAACATACAGATGACACATCGAGTCAGTATCAGACACAATGAGCCTAAACACGATATGCTGGCACTTCTATGCGCTTTAGCCCGTATATTAGGAGAAAATGTTTGTTCAAAGAAAATTTAATTCATGTTAAAATTCTACATAGACAAAAACTTTTGGTAAAATAATTTGAATCTACTGTTCCCTGAGAGCTTCTTGAGTTTGGAAGAAAAACTAAGGGAAAACGCAGTACATATGTTGCTAGAAGATCCACTGAAAATGGCATTTCAGGAAAACAAAGTTTGAACACATTGCATGCAGTTTAGATACATAAGCTCAGGCAGTATATGATTTTTTTTCTTCTTTTTCTTTTTTGCGTATCTGTGTAACCCTACAGGTCAAACCTTTGACCCCATGGTTACAATGCAGAATGTCAATTAATTGAGTAATGAGCCTGAATCTTTAAAGATTGGTTTATGTAGCTCTAAACCAGCTACAACTACTTTGAGATAGACGGCACTACAAACACAAGAAAGCAGTCTCCAAACCTGTGAGAAGAAAGAATCTACACTTTCCCTCTGAGCATGGGCAAAGACCTGTTGCATTCAGAGGTAATCTAATGAACGTTAGATAACAAAGAGAAACAAGAGAAACGATAAATGAATAATAATAAAACCAATTTTATACCGTGGGCGTCCAATGAACTCCGGCACGAACCGATCCAAGAATCTCCCCTTCCTTCACCAACCCATTAAACAAAGACTGGAAAAATGCACCATCAACAGCCACACCATTGGCTCCATTCATTTCTTGAAGTATTTGCTGCAACGAACTCCAAACTATGGATAAATTCGTTGGGACTGTGATACCCCTTGCAGCACCACGTACCATGGCACTAACACGAGCAACATATGCTGGTGTATATAATTGCCCTCCTTCAAATCTGCCTTTCACCTAAATGCAAACCAATCACTCAGGTTATTCATATCGAGTTTTTCGAGATTTCTTCCTTTTTTTATTTTGAGAACTACAAACCCAATAGTATTCATTTTCTTATTTTGTTTTGGTTTGGCAGATATACTTTGTTTATATGTACCATTTTTTGTAGCACCAACTTGGCTAAATCTTAGATTTTTCTTTCCTCAATTACTTTTTATTGCCCCAGTTCTCTAACAATTTCTCTTCTACGATCAAAATTAAATGCTTATATGTAACCAGAAGATAATTGTGAGTAATGAAACACTTACAATAGTCCCTAGACGCGGTTCAAGAACTGTTGCTAGCAATTCTGAGCCAACATGCAACTGTCCAGCCAACTCTGCCAAAGCAATCTGACTACACTCCTGAAGCCGCTCGTTAATATCTTCAGCAGCAGTGTCCCAATAAGATTGTGTAATTATTTCACCCTGAACTAACATAAGCCCTGAATCATCTGCAACTATATTTTGAGCTTGTTTTTCAATATGATACAAATCAACTCCAATAATATCAGCAAGATCAATCAGAGAAACACGTCCCGATTTTTTAATCTCCGTCACCATTTCAAACCTCAATTGATCCTATTATAACACCAGATCAAAAAATAATAATAATAATTAACGTCATCAAAACTTTAACTCGGATTAAAGCCCTTATAAAACAAGAAATGTTGTGACTCGATCGAATTGGAGGTGGAAATAAAATGAAACCCTAGAATATGGAAAAGGAAGGAAATTATTACAGGAGTGATGTATTCTTTGCCGGTGACGGTATGGAGAAGATCAAAATCGATGATGTTGAGTTCTTGAAGCTTCTGAACTAATTCAACGACGTTTCTTTCGGATAATCGGATGCTCGATTTCTCTTGCTGAGCGAACTCGAACTGTCTCTGCAACTCTAGCAATTCCTCGTCCATTTTCGGATCCTCTACCACGCTGCGAAGAGAGAAGGATGGATTCTCTCGGAACGTTTTCGCTTTCAGACTTTCAGATTTTGAGTTTCAGAACTTCTCTTCAACGGGAAAGGTTTTACTGTAGTTGAGTGTAGACACACCCCACCAGCGATCTCGTGAATTGATTTGATGGCACGTGGCATATCTGGGTCCTATCCAATCAGAGCAGATCATTTGTCCCCATTTCCATGTGCCCTCCATGTGCCCATATATATTTTAGCTTGTGGGGTCCACATGGAGACGAACTATCAGGTGATTTTTTTGTAAGATTGTTCTACTCGTCATCTTATTTTTCGATCAACATCTGATGGAGGTTAGAAGGTTTAGAAATGACTGATTTTTTGCGAGAGTGATCTATATAGAAAGGAGAATAATCTTACAAAATAATTAGTCATTGATTTGAATCAAATCAACATGAGCATATGGAGGGCACATGCAAATAAGAACATAGGATCTACTCTCCTACCCAATTAGCCCAACTAAGAAATCATCAGTGAATCCTAGCCACTAATTCCTTTCCTAATTTTCTATGATTTTTTTAAGAACGTTTTACTAGATCAGCCCAACAACTTCTGACTCCATAATGCCAACAACATAAAATGACTTGTTGGTAATGCAGAGTTGGCAAGTATAATCAGATGACTTTTCGGGTTCATATAGTGGAGTAATGTAGGAGGATTTGTATTTTCTATATTGAATTTAAGTCATTGCCTACAAAATTTAGATTAATCAAAACAAGTAATAACGGGACAAACCATTTTGAAAAAGAAAAAGACAATACCATTTCTGAGACTGTAAAAATAACTTGTATTTTTATTGTTTTTTGGGTTATCATTGTTCTTGCTATTTTCTGAAGGGAAAATTGGACTATTTTCCTACAAGAACACAAGATTAATCAAAAGACTCGTAACCAGTGGCGGATGCACGTTGTGAAGAGGGTGGTCAATGACCACCCTCTTTTTTGAAAACTCATTAATATGATAACAATTTGACCACCCTATTTTCTAAAATTTCAATGAAGTATATTTAAGGTGGCATCAAATTTGATGCACCAGTGCATAAACTACAATGTTTTATTCGTTAGTTCTACTTTGAAAATCATCTTAAGCAAAAACAACACATTTCAAGTTTGAATGGCTTTGTTACATATATTAGAAATAGTTTTGGTGAGAAATGATCTGCGTACATTGTTATTCGATCTCCATTACCATGCAGATAAATGAAGTGTTGATTATTTTGTGAGTATTCACCATATAGATCATCATCACTGAAAATCAGCTCATTCTAAACTTGTAACCTCTTCATTTAAGGTTAGAAGTTTTAGAATGAGCTAACTTTTGGTAAGTAGTTTTCCTCACCATTTGGATCATCCTTACTGAAAATCAACCATCGGCTCATCTTCATGTAGGCTCCACAGGCAATTGTAACCAAGTGATGTAATAGGGATAGTAGAATAACGATGTAAGCAGGCAAGCAAATAAATTTAAGTAACCATGCAAATGGAAATCCTATCCAACTTGAATTCTAACTCTTCCATCCTATTCCTAAGTAGCCGACTATGAACGAAAAAGTAGCAATCAATGACCTAAATAATAGCATGAAATTGCTCCTGTTTCCAGTATCCAGACCAAATAAAAGAAGGCTATATAAATTAGAAACTAGTTGATCATATTACTGCAGTGAAAGTGAAAGATTCATTTTCTACAGAGTTCCAATAATACGTACCTAGTTTCTGATCAGAAACTTCACAGTTTATAACCTATACAAAACCTTATCACAAATTGTTTCTTTTTTTTTCCATTAGAGAAAAAGGGAAAACCATAAAAACTACCTCGGGGTCCAATTCGAGGATCCCTCACTAAATGGCGTACATTGGATTGACTTCAGAATCAGAGAACTCTGAATGATACCACGAGTTTGATCCGCTCATCCTCCTAGAATATTTCTCCTTCTTCCTGATAGATCGCTTTCGTTTAGATTTAAATACGTAGTAAGTCATCGTGCCAAGAACACCAACCATTATCACTCCCCCGACGACTGTGACCAGGATTGCTGCCCACTTGTAACGACGGCCTACTACGATATATGAGGAGGCAATAAATGCCACAGAAGTACAAACTGATGCCAACCACATTAACTTATTGATGATCTCCACAACCTTTCTTTCCGCTTTTGTTTCTCCTCTAACCAACGTAATTTGAACGACCACGACTGCCAATGATGTGAAGAGCGCAATGGCGTTGAAAATAAAGAAGATTTTGAAAGAAATACTTCCCACCACCACCGCCATCCCATCATTATTATCTCCACCGGGTACAGTGAAGATAGCTGCAAAAGCAACTGTTGCAAAGAGAACGGCCACCACAGTTACTGAGTTGGTGGCATTGTTGATCCCTTCCCTATGCAGCTTCCTGAGTTCCTTGGCAATTCCATTGACGTTCTTGTTGGTTTTCTTGGTCTGCTCAAGCTGTATGTGGACATCTTTCTTGATCTGAGTCACAGTCTTCCTTAGTTCATCTCTCGGCTGGTTCAGTTCATTTGCTCTGATTGCACCGTAGCGAGCCAAGCACTCTCTTATCTCCGAGGATTCTTCAGAGAGGGGGAGTCCTTCAGCTATGTCGAGTGCTGTCTTGTGGTCTCTGTTCAATGCATTGACATTGCTGTCAGGGAGGAGCAAAAGCTCATTCACTATCTGCAAGAATAAGAGAGTGCCCATACTCAATTGTCAGAGATTTACATAATTGAGTCGCCAGAGTACATTCCAAGTTATTTAAAGTCTTAATTAACTTCTTGTACGTGGAACTGAAAAATCAAAAACTGCAGAACTCTGAACATGAACAGTACCAAATTAAATAACATACTTTTCATGTAGTTGTCTAATACAATTGACTTATTGAGTAAAGCTAGAAGATGGCTACAGGTTCAAAAATAAGCAAACAAAATCAAAATAAAATAGTCTTTTATAAAGAAGACTAACAAATACAGCTCTAGTTTCCTATACTGATGACCTGGACAAGAAAGAAAATTTTCTAATACTGATGATGAGGACCATGCACAGAATAGGATGAATAGAAGGTCCTAGGACAGAAACAAGCAAAACATGATGAGATAAATTTTCTTCTTTTCTCATTTTTCTTTTGATTTTTATGAGAAGATCGTGAGCCAAAGTTACAGTTGCATTCACCTCTGAGACAATTGAAATTGCCTTCCCACTCAAAAGGACCTCAATGAACAGTTAAGTGCCCTTTTTTTATAGACATATATATCAAACCTAGAGACAAATTTACATTTTGTAGAAATATAAATAACTAAAGGTATATTATTTAGTTGTTCAAAAGAAACGAATAAAAAAAACTTGCATACACCAAAAGCCCTGTGTTTAAAAAATTATAGATATCCGAGGCACTTAACTCATTCCTAGCCCAAGTTTGCCCCCCAAAAAAAAAAAGAAAACAATAGGAATAACTAGAGAAAAGCAGTATCTAAGATTCGACCAGATTTAGTAAACTTTGCCACCTTATCTTTAAGTGAAAGACAGCAAATAGCATGGGGAGTAAAACATATTGTTGTAACTTACATACCATAGGGACGAGATCTCTTATTGATTGCTACAGAAGTGGTTCAAAAGGTCCCTTTTTTTTCTCCTGAGTTCAGTGAGCATGTGAATTATGTCTTTGTAAAATGTAGTCTTTTTATACTGACAAAAAAATGGATCTTTTAACCATTACACTAATGTTATAACTCCACTTATTTGTTGCCAACACAATCCCAGATATATTTACCCATGAAGTTCAGTGAGGAATTCTCAAAAAACTGGATACCACTAATTCATGAAGCTGATCCCGTAAGTATCTATACAGATAGTACAATTCTAGAGCATGTCAAATTAGGCCTACAGAGAGATAAATGAGCATAGAGATGAAACAGCAGGCCCACAGAACAATACCTCTGCCCGCTTTTTCCGGGTAGCAACATGTAATGCAGTGTTACCAAACTTGTCAGGGAGCATCACTATAGCTGCATCTGCCTCGAGAAGTAACTTCACCACTTCACAGTTAACCCCTTTTACAGCCATATGTAATGAAGTCTGTCCTTTCTTATCAGTTCTTCGTGCCAACTGTGGATCCTTGTCTAGTAATGCTTTTACAATTTCTACATGCCCCTGTCGAACAGCTAAATGCAATGCATTTTTGCCATTGGATCGAGCAATCTCCAGCAAACTAGGATCTTTTGATAGCAATTCAATAACTACTGCTGTATGCCCCCTAGCAGCCGCAGATATAAGAGGAGTTGCATTTGACGGACTGACTGTTTTGCTTAATCCTGGATCATGGTCCAATAGAACCTGAACAATGGCTGTACAAATATAGTTATTATAAGTGTACTGGCTTGGTATTGTAGAGCAAAACAAGTTAAGAAAGAGAAAAACAAGAAGCTGGAAAACAGAGGTCAGAAAATGTGCAAGGAACATTGGAGGATGGTGGTCACATGGAAATAAAGGCACCTAATACAAAAAAAAATATTAATGTGCAGGAGCAGTAACTCTGTTACTAGTAGTTGTGATTCTAGTCTTTTCTGAACAATTTTCAGCTACTAACTCTCCTATCTTGCATAAGTATGGACTTAGGATTCAGAGAAACCAAAAAAAAAAGATTTCATCAGTTCAGCACAATATTTGGTTATAAGAAAAGAATACATTATGTTGCTGCATGAGAACTAGTCAGATATATTATGAGTTATTTGTTATCAAATATCTAAAGGTACGGTAACTTATTGGTACAAACAATATGACTCTTCTGTTCGCAGTGAACTTGATTGATAACCATTACTGGTACTTCTGCTAGCACTATACCTGCTTAATATCCATTTGGAGACTTCAGTTCACTTTCCAGCAATAACTGAACTTCACCCTCAGTTCTAATCATCAAAATGGTAGGCAAAGGCAGGTAATTTGGATTAAAATCCAAAACCACTGTTGCTAGACCCATACGCCAAAAATCAGAATGATTGTTGTTTTCAGGATGTCAGATTCCAACATCTTTTACATACACATTTGAGCATAAGCAAACTACCAAGTTCAAATTTATGAGGTTTCAATAGCAGTTATCTCCCCTCAAAGAACAAAATTGTCGTTCACTAGTCCTTAGACTTAGAAACACAAGGTACAAGTGTAAAACAATTCTTTGAAAGTAATTGACAAAATGAAAGATTAGTAACTAATGAGTGAATCTCCCAAAACTTCTATAGCACCAATCAATACACCCCACCTAAATTTTTGCTTCGATTTCATTTCAAAAACTCACCTTTCCTAATCGAACTAAGAATTATCAGTTATGACTATCAAGTTCTCAAATTTACAAAAATTGAAATTTAATAGAGACTAAAAACCCAATTAAAAGTACACAGCAAAAGAGAAATCATCACCTTGGTGCCCTTGCATAGCTGCAATATGCAATGCATCGAAGCCAGATCGATTCTTCCTCGAAATACCCTCTTTAGTTGTATACTTGAGCAACTCCTTTACCACATCTAGATACCCTTTATCAGCTGCAGTAAAAAGTGGTGTATCACCCAATTCGTTCACTTCATTCACCACGGCGGACCGAATCTCCGCCACCTCAGCATCAAAATCAGCTCCACTCAATGTACCAACCATCTGTGCATCGATATCATGGAGAATCTGCTTCACAGCCGCAAGATCTCCACGTTGAGCAGCCAAATGAAGCTCTGTATCATTATGTCTACCAGTTACTTGCTTCACGTACTTCTTCTTACCAGCCTGATCGATTCGCTTACCGGAATTCGATAGAACTAGAGCTGGAGCTGTTGCAGTTGCAGAAGGAGATGGTGTAGGCGACGGCTCAGCTAAAGGATTCATATTCGGATTCGGATTCAAGCCTTTCTCCGAACTTTCATCTACTTCACAATCCACAAAGAATTACAGAACAAAATCAAAATCAGAAAACCAAATTTTCTCTCAGAATTTCAGAAATTGATTCAAATTCCAAACTTCTAATCGATCAAACATTTGTAAAATAAGATTCTACACAGATAAGAACAGAGATTCTGAAATGGAACATACCTTCATTTTGGATTTCTGAACCCATTTTTTTTTTCTAATTGAAGATCAAAACCCTAGAAATTGAGCAAGATATGAGAACTTTTATGGAGAAAAAATTAGGGTTCTTTATCGGAAAAGTGAAGGGTAAAGCTGAAAGGAAGGAGCATGGAAGGAGCAGCAAGACGAGAAAAAGGTTGGAATTTTGCTAATTGTTTTCTCGTCAAAGACGTCAGTAGTTGATTGATGTTCCCACCATTTTTTTTTAATTCTTTTTATTTTAGTTCGTAAAAGAAATGCTGTTTGTCGTTTCGTTGCTTTTTGAGTTCGCTTGTTGTTTTAGTATCCGCCTCGCTGTAGTGTTGTTCGTTCACCCTAGTTTATGATCGTTGATATTCCTCGATATTCACACTAACTACAGATTTATATTCGATCATGCGAAGAGGGCTTTAATTAATGTAAAAGGATTTTAGTGACTGGAATAGTTGATCATTTTTCTTCTTCTTCTTCGATGTATCCGCATCTTACTTAAGTAGACTTGACTGTATAGATGAGTTGACTCCCTCAGGATGACTGCAAATTGAGCGGGACCCACGGACTGACCTTTTGACGTGGCACCTTATAAGTAGATTGAAGAGCAATGCTTTGGAATCTAGGATCCAAGAAAAATTATATTGTTTTAAAACTTTTTAATTCCAACAAAAAAAATGATTCTATTTTAATGGCGATTGGGTCTTGAGTGTAAGGTGAACATTTTTAACAAAAATCAACAATTAAATCATATCCATGGGAGCTCTAAGGGTTAGTTGTATTGCGAGTCCGTAGCATTAGTCATCCAATAAACTCCATCTTCGAGACGTGAAAGTGTTTTATTTGTTTTTCTTTAAGAATAATGCTAGAAGTACTCCCAAGTTGACTCACAGGATGACTCCTAGATGAGGTGGCAAGATCTGCTTCAAACTTGAAAAAGTAAAAAACAACTTTACTCAAGCAGATCTTGCCACCTCATCCTAGTAGTCATCATGGGAGTACTTCTAGTATTACTCTTTCTTTAATAAGTGGGACTAATGTCCAAGTAACAACAAGGAGGAGATATGTTGTAAAGGATGGATGAGAAGAACAGAGAAGTCCCTAAGAGCTTAAGAATGGCCGCAGACGCCAAAAAGCTCACTACCAACCAACCCCAAAATGGACATAAAGAAACCACGGATAAAATTAATTACATGGTTTGTTTGGATGGGAGATTTTAAGTATGGATTTTGTGGAGACCAGGGATTTGGTGAAAAAGTAGTTAAATCTAACCTGGTCCCCACAAATCTAACTAGTTTTCCACCAAATCTCTAGTCCTCACAAAATTCCTACTTAAAATCCCCAATCCAATTAGACTAACATAGTAGATGAGACTATTTATTTCTTATCATAAGAACATAATCTTATTTATTTTCGTATAACGTCATAAAACTCCCTAGTAAAGGGGATCCTCTACAAAAATAGGTGTATGCCGCTGAATGCTATGAGCACACGGTATTCTTTAGTAAAAGGCGAAAGAATAGTTTGCTATGTGCTCACCGCACGACCGCGTGAATTCTTTGTCTAACTCTCAATTCTTTATATACAGAGGCAAAGTGAGTGATATTTTTCTCTTCTAATCAATGTGGGATTATTGTCTCTTAGAGCACCCGACTAGTCCCTAAGGTGTGAGCAGACCTCCCTATCCACACACAACCGGTTAAAATCTTATTGTGGGAGTGGCCATCAGGAGAATCGATCACTCGACCTGTATTTTGTGAGGTGAGTGTCTTGACCCACCATGTTACTTATCTTCGAATTGGAGATAAGATGAAAATGGATTACTCACCCGTGAGTGATCCACCATGTTAATTGTCCCATAAAATCTGGTCCCATTTGTTGGAAAATATGGGTTAAATAATTCCAGCACCATTAATCATATTGGTGTCTACAAAAATTTGGAAATTCATTATTGTTCAGGTTTAAATAGACCGAGTACAACTCAATTGGCAATGAAATATGAGTAACATCGGCTTGTTGTGTGCGTCGTTTTAGATCTTGGAGTTTTGCTAGAATAACACTAGAATTTGACACCAGAATATTACATCTGCTTTTGAGAATAGTCCCACATGGGATATGAGAGCCTAGCAAACCCAATATATAATGATTTTGGGTCACACTACTTATTGTCAATTGGTTTTGAGTTGGAAGCCCACAAACTTAATATGGTATCAGAGCGCAGGCCCACACGTGATAGGTCCAACGACCACACGTGCTCCACGTCACCCAAAAAAAAAAGTTCTACGTGTTAAGCGCAAAAGAACCTCACACGTGAGGGGGCGCGATAAGAATAGTCCCACATGGGATATGAGAGCATAGCAAACCCAATATATAACGTCCTAGGTCACACCACTCATTGCCAATTGGTTTTGAGTTGGATGCCCACAAACTTAATAGTATGAGGGGTTGAAATAGAATTAATATTTTTTCAGCAAATGTTATAATTGAGTTCCAATCAACAAAATAAGCAGATATAATCTTTGGTATCAAAATCTGGTTTCCCTGTAGTCAAGTCCGGTTGGGATCTCTTTAACCCTGTTTTGTCCAAAAAAAATATTTGAGCTCAGCTGATATGGTCAAGCCAGGTCGTGATTTATTAAATCTAAATCACAATACAGAAAAACTCAAACTTACAGAAATATAGTCTAAAGACAAAGCATCGAAAAGAAAACTAAGGGATCTGACTTCAAAGTTAAATAAGAGCGCAGTGCAGGAACAAAAATAAAGTGGAAATTGAAACGCCAGAACAATCAATTAAAAAATATTTCTAGTTCAAGAATGCTTTCAGTGCGAGAGTGTCAAAAAGTTGTTCCTAGGAGGAGCATGAAGGTCCGGAGCAGAGCGTCGCCCATGCCTGCTTGAGTCAGTTTGGCTTTCCTCGAGTGGGTTTGTGCAATTAAAAAAAAATGGGTTTTGGAAAGTCCAAAAGTAAGGACTAAATTTATAAAACAAGGACTAAAATCATAATGACTTTTTTTTACAGGAATTTTTTTTACATTTTTCATAAAAAAAAATAATAAGTAAACTGGATTTCTTGATTGGAAGCTGCAATGTAATTGTTTCTTTTACCAATTAAAAAATAGATGGAAATCTATGTACCATTTTAAGGTTCCACGCAGAGAATTAGAGAGCCAAAAATATGCGTCTGCCGGGAGTCGAACCCGGGTCTATTGCTTGGAAGGCAATTATCCTAACCGTTGGACTACAAACGCTAGGTAATGAAATAGAAGCTACCTCTATAATACATTGTCAAATCTGTTAAATTAGGAGCAGTTACAAAAGTAGTGAGAAGGTCTTTTTAAAGAATTAAGAAAAATATTTCTGTTTTTGTAAGGTTGTAGAAGAAAATTTTCTCTTTAAAATTATTGAAGAAGATAACTAGAAATGATCAAGACAATTACTAGGTTTCCATGGACCATGACAAACTTCTTTTAACAATTAATATATGAGAAGGGATCAAAAGCCCATGTCGAAAATGCCCCCACTAAACCCCAATCATATGTTTATCTGGAAAGGATCTAAAGGCTGATTCTTTGATGAAAATGTTCTCCTCGCCATTTACATCATCATACTTAAAAATTATCTAGTTTTAAAAAAAAATTAGCCCTCTCAAAAGTTGGTTCCAAATTAATTTTTAAAAGCTTTAAATTTTCAAGATTTTGATGGGATGATTTGAGAGGGCTAAAAATTTTAGAACGGATTGATTTTTAGATATGATAATCTACTTGGTAGTGAAGAGATGATATTGTCACCGGGAATTAGCTCCTAGATATTCCTTTCCTATGTATGCGGGTACAAATTGGGTATATATTTGTCTCCTCTCATATGTGGGAGGCCTTGGCGGGTTCGAAACATGGAAGTGTTATTTGCAGATGTTGGAGCTAGCCATGCACAAACTAAGATCTAGTACTCTCTATCATAAATAGTTGTTTCTATTTCACCTGCAAGCTTGTATTGTCTTATGGAGGTTTCCCTTGGTAGGGAACCCTCTCCAAAAATAGGCATATGCCGCTAAGAGCGGCGAACACACGGTATTCTTTAGTAAAAGGCGAAAGAATAGTTCGCTATGTGCTCACCGCACGGCTGCGTGAATAGTTCTGTTGAACTCTTGAGTATTATATACAAAGCCTATTGAGTGATGTCCTTTTCTTCCATCCGATGTGGGATTATGCTTTCTAATCAATTGATGTACATTGATTGGTGAAAGACTAATATCTTACCTTGGTTAAGGCTTCACCAATCTATACCCAAGTGAAACTATCTTGGATTTGTGCAACAAAAACAGAAGTTCCAAATTGAAAGAACCTTCAAATCTGGGTAATGGGTAAAATTCATCAATGCAGCCTAATGACTGTAAAAAGAGTTGCAAAATGGAAATTGAAATGCGTTTGCCGGGAGTCGAACCCGGGTCTATTGCTTGGAAGGCAATTATCCTAACCGTTGGACTACAAACGCTTATGGAAAATCTAATTACGAATTACTTTTGATAACACTGAATATGAGAAATGGGAGGCATATTCCTTCACAAAATAAACAGATTAACTCTGGCAAAAGTTTTTATATCCTACATGTACATTCTTTAATTAATGTGCAAATGATTAGGGCCTTTTACGGGAAGAGAAACGTAAGTTAATTTAAATTGCGAGTCCATCATTTTAGTTATTTTTTTTGTTTTATTTTTGCTAGACAAAAAAAAAGTAGAAACAATAAGGTTGTGTTTGATATCATTTGAATTCTATGGAAATAAGTTAATTCAGCGGAAACAATACAAATTTCGTTGTTTGCTTGCATTTTTAATTCTACAGAATAAATTTTGTTGCTATCAAACACAACAACACAGCCTAAGAGGAGGCTTCCTTGCCCCAGGAACAAATTTTGTTGCTATCATTATTTAAACTGTAGCTAATACTTAATTTTTTATGTAATTCTATGGAATAGACTTCCTTGTCCCCATAAATTAATTTCGCTGGTAGAAATGAACCTATGAACCTATTTCCCCATAAATTAATTTCGCGAAAGTGGTTGAAATCTGACGCAGCCCAGCAGTTGTAAGCCCTTGAAGGATAAATATAACAATAAAGTTTTTTGGCCCGAACAAATGACAAAACAAATGCCAGATTCTTATGTGGCAAGGTGGGACCCACCACTGTTTCCTTCCTAAAAATGTTAAGAGGGGTTTTCTAACTTATGTGGCAGTAGGACCCACCATGCCACATAGGAATCTTGCATTTGTTTTGTCATTTGGTCGGGCCAAACAGCAGCTCTCTGATGAAAACCAGACAAATTTTGAGATTAAATATTATCAAACAGAAGGACCAAAAAAATTTTGTTTTTATGTATTGTGGAGGTTTCCCAGTAAGGGAATCCTCTCCAAAAATAGGCGTATGCCGCTGTATGCGGCGAGCACACGGTATTCTTTAGTAAAAGGCGAAAGAATAGTTCGCTCTGTGCTCACCGCGCGGCTGCGTGAGTTTTGATTCTATCTCCTAAGTGTTTATATACAGAGCCTTGTGGGTGACTTTCTCCTCTTCTACACGATGTGGGATTATTTGTTCTTCCCAACCAGAACTCACTTTTTGAATTGGTGATAAGATAAGATAAGGAAGGATGACTCACCCATGGGCTATAGCCCACCATGTTATCAGGAGCGCTTATCACCGGGCCTGAACACCTATGCGGACCAATTTTGTACAGTTACAGTTCAAGTAGTTCTTCATTCTGAATGTTGAATCATGCGTGCTGAATCACTATCCACCGTTAGATTATCGGATTATCATATACAATTCTTCATCCTGTCTAATTATCCCTTTTTATATTACTATCTTTGGAAAAATGACCTTGAGATTTATAGAGGACATTATAGAGGACGTTTAGGGAGTGGGGTTTATATAGAGATGATTTAAGGGCGAATTTTGGTGAATGATGATCATTCGTACAAAAAATCATAAGGTTTTAAAATTTCTAACCATTTGACGAAACCATTGAAAACTATTCATAGATGAAATTTACGTTAAATTTCAACCAAGTTTTGAGTGGGTCATTTTAGGGATAATGCTAGAAGTACTCCCATGATGAGGTGACAAGATCTGCTTGTGTAAAGTTAATTTTTACTTTTTTAAGTTTAAAGCAGATCTTGCCACCTCATCTTGGGAGTACTTCTAGCATTATTCTTATTTTAGGGTGACGAATTTTATGCACCCACTTCACACATCACTTTCCTTTTCCATTCGCCAAGTGTTTTATAGTGTGAATTCACACTATCAAGCACAATTAAAGGCAATGAGAAGGAGGAGAACATGTACCTACTAACAAATGAAGGTGCACAAAATAGCACTCTATCTCAAGGGAGAAATCATCTCCATATGAGTCCTACAACTAGATGGAAGGGTAAACGCTTTTCAAAATGGGCTCTTTAAAAAAGATGGCCTTGAGCGGTGGCATAGGTTGCACCGCCTTAGGGTTAGACCCGGGCTGATTGATGGTGAACTGAAAAGTAATTGGGGTTATTTTATAGGCGTTCTCCAAAATCTTATTGGTAGGCCCCGGTTGTAGGCATCCTTACCTTGGAATTTATATTTGTTATATTACGGGGATTGCCAATAATATTTCGGAGGACGCCTTTAAAATTTTCCAAGTAATTGTTCGTAAATGCAAGAAGTTTCATATGGGATACGATTTTGTAGATTGGCAATATACCAAATGAAAAGGTCTGGATGGCCTAATTGTTCAGTCAATTGTAGTTGAGAAGTTCTTGTGTACGGGCTTTTGTCCTCAAACTAATTAAATCTCGACACTTCTTTCAGCTTGCTCACGAAGCCCATTTGAAAAAAAAAAGACCCCTCAAAACTAGGGCCCAAAATAATCAATTCCAACGAATTTTTGGTTTGGGTCACAAATTTAAATGGATGGCAACGGGGCGGGGCGGGGCGGGGTCGGATTTGCCTCCCCCATCCCCGTCCCCATCACTATTCGGGGCGGGGCGGGGATTGTGAATCCCCTT
>MVGT01003660.1:434747-488098 GCA_002174775.1 Macleaya cordata | reverse complement strand
GAATCCCCTATAGGGGTCGGGTTCCCCGCGGGTCCCCATTTCCACCTCAAATCACATCCCTAGCAAAAAATTTCAACAAAATTTATATTTAAAATAATATTTTTAAAGGTTAAAATTAATAAAATACAATAAATAATGTAAAAATAATTGACATACATATATATTTATATGATAAAAATAAGTATATAAATAAATATATAGATAATTTTATAATTAATTATATATATTTACTAAACGGGGCGGGGACGGGGTGGGGAATGTGATCCCCGTCCCCGGGCGGGGATGAAATTTTCTCCCCATCCCCGCCCCATTAGGGGCGGATCCCCGCGGGGACCCTAATCCGTGGGGATTTTTGCTATTCCTACAAATTTACAAACTTAGAGCATCCACAGTCGTGTTGTCTATTTTGATTGCGTAAAAATTTAAAATCTTTAAAAAATTTAGAAATACACAATCGTATTCACAGTGCTACCGTTGTTCAAATTTGGGAAAAGAATAAAAAAATAAATAAATAAATATGAGGAGATCTTTGAGATACCGCCTGATGCTGGGCGTTATTCCAGAGGCCGCCCCATATTTTATTTTTTATTTTTTAAAAAATTATTTAAAAAAAATCTGAATTGTTTTCTATATATTTTTACATCTTGTGTATTTTTTTACAATTCTCTCTCCTCCTACTCTCAATTTACATTTTTAGACAATCCAGTACGAATTACTTTTTAGACAATTCTGTTAAATTTAGCTAGCGTTGTGGATGCTCTTAGTAGAGCTTAAAAAAATGCAGGCTTGGTAAAAACAATGGAAAAAAGTTAGGCCCTTCTCGGTTTCAAGCTATATGCAAATTTTAGGAATGCCTCAGGTTTTACGTGTTCTTGATAAGGCAAAAGACTGAATATTTGCAGTTTTATCAACCAATTCACATTGAAAATATAACATGATCCCCCACCAAAAACCCTCAAAGTTTTTATTTCCCCTGAAAATGCCACCTATAAAACTTCTAGGCCAAAATATATGGTAAACTGGATTTCTTGATGGGAAACGTCAAATGTAATTGTTTGCATATGCTAATTGCACCACCTCCCATCCCAAAGCAGAAGTGAATTTAGGAGATGAAAACCTTTTACGGATGGAAAAAAATAAAATAAAAAATGGAAGTCTTTGTACCATTTTACATTTCCACTTCCAAGTTCCAACCAGGGATCAGAGAGCCAAACAAGATATGCGTCTTCCGGGAGTCGAACCCGGGTCTATTTCTTGGAAGGCAATTATCCTAACCGTTGGACTACAAACGCTGATGGAACCTATGTAACCTCCATATTGTATTTGACTTCGTAGATGAAAATATAAGCCATTAATTTTTTATTGAGGGACCACCATCAAGATCATCATCTTGTCCTCACGCTAGTGTTTTAATCTGGCAAGTGGCCGGGCAACGTCCCACCGGGCCCACCCCCACACCATTATATATCAAATTAATTTTGGTTTTAGGGACCACTCATGAGTCACGAGACTCAACACGACTCGCCCACAAATAGCTTTTTATCCATTGGATCCTTTATTCGTCGGTTCCACCATTGACTATATACTACACGTGGGGCCCATGTCCATGGTATACTTTAATTCATTTTATTCTGATTTTTGTACACATCAATGGACCCAATAAGGCTCTGACCATCTTATAACAACCGCACAAAAAAAACAAGGAACTAACGACGACATTCAACCCAATTCATGATGGAAAATGCTAAAACTTATGCACAATTTGGAGGATTCTCTTCCCAAATCCATCGTAAGGTTATTATCCTCTCGTGATTTGAATCACATCTTCGAGTTTCGTCTTTTCCGAACTTTAAGGCAAAGACCACCGTCCACCTCAAGGAGGGATATAAATCCTCCAAAATGTGCGTACTTTCTAGCATCACTCATTCATGATGATTCTCAACCAATCTTCTCAACCAATCTTCTCCTCTCTAAAGTAAGTGGTTGCCTGACTGACACTAATTACACTCACGCGCCCTTTTTTTAGTAGGATCTTGCTACAAGATTTCTGGGTGTAGAGCCAAGGGATTATTCCCAACCACACTGATTTAAAGGCACTTTAATTTGATAGTTTTGATAGATATGATTTGACCCATGAGTGGAGCCTATGAGTCGAGCTTAATCGTGACTCGTTTCAATCTTTATTTAATTCGACTAATTATTAAACGAGTCAGAATTAAAATTGAACAATTTTAAATTGTGAGGGTTAGATCAAACTAGTTGGTGCTATGATTTGAAAAAACTAATCCATTTAATAAATGAATCAGCTTTAGGATAGCGTTTTATCAGCATTGAACTTAATCCTAATTCGTTACCAAGTCTAATACATGTGTTGTCTGGTACGCAACTTTAAACATTTGGGTTTTACTAGAGACAACACTGCTGTTTGGCCCGACAATCTTACAAAACAAATTACAGATGCTTACGTGGCATGGTGGGTCCTACTGCCACATAAGTTGAAAATCTCCTCGTAACACTTTTAGGAGGGAAAAGTGGTAGGTCCCACCCTGCCACATAAGTATCTGGCATTTGTTTTGTAACATGGGTGGGCTAAAAAACTTTATTGTACTAGAGAAGTGCCTCATTTTTAAGAAAATAGATCTTGAATTGCTTGATCGATATTGTGAGTTCTTGTATCCTTTGTAATCCTCTAATATCAAAATCGAACTTCATTTTGTAATTTGCTGCATCAGATATTGTGTTTAAATTTTAAAACACATTTTTCACACACATTTTTTTTCCGATCATCCATTATATAGGAAAATCATTTCCACTATTCATCATTTACTACATTATTTTGAATGTACATGCAGTAAACCTCCGAATGCACTACACAAATTTGCCATAAACCAAACTCCTCAATTATGTATATTTTTGTTTCTTTTAATTTACAAAACTATAGCTTAAAATACAACATAAAATATTAATAATACTCCAAAAAGACCGCCCAAGCGCCGGCCATTAAATAAAAGAAAGAAAGAAAGAATTTAACTATGCATGGGCATGTCGCCATGTCCGTGTCCGTATCGTTTCAACGAGATCGTGAAGAATGGTGGGTGGATGACGCTGGAGTACTATTAGACGAAGAAGTAGAACCCGATACTCGCGCCCCATAAAACAAATCCGACAAATAATTCCCCAAATCATCAGGCGAAAATCTCACCAACGATTCAAAATTCTTCTCATCTCTTAATCTCCCCCGATTCGTGTCATAAAACGCCCGATACGCCGATCCGATTTTCTTAGCAATCGATACTTTAATTTCATCTCTAAGCTTCCCGTCCGTTACGACCCAAGACGACTGAGTCCGATACGCCGTTTCAAAAGCAGAACTAAAACTGTGAAAACACTCTTTGGCTGCTTCTAATGAAATCACAGCCGTTGGATTATTAGGTAAAGATGATAGAACTTTGCTCCACGCCATTCTTTCGTAATTTGATGCGTACTGTTTCACTTTCAATTCGTGTTTCGTTATCCAATCTTCTCCAAGAAGAAACTTAAGATTTGAATTTTTGACTTTAGAGATGACGTAGTGAAGATTGTTGGCGAGGAAGAGGTAAGATAATGAAACGTCTTTGTAAAGCTCTGTTTTGCCGTCGAGTTTACAGAGAAGAACGAGGATTATCCAAGCGAATCTCACCACCATTGCTGACGTGGCATTATCCTCGAAATCAAAAGGGATTTCGAAGTAAGAATCTGGAAGAGGTGTTTGAACTGGTAATGGAAAGTCGGCGACGATATCGGAGAGGATTACGCAGTAATCGGAGAGGAAACTGACGTAATTCATAACGTATCTTGTGAGAGGATGAAGTCCACCGCCAGGAACAGGGGATTTCGAAGTGTCTTTTTGAATTGCAGATTCGAAATCAGATAACATTGATCGGACGGCGTCGCCGAGTCTGAGGAGTGATGAGACTGCTTGTGATTTAACAGCTGAGGTTGATTGAAATGAGAAGATTGATTCGATCTCAGGCCAGAGTTCTGAGATAGCGTCGTAGAGATCTAACATACGGAACATCTTTTCCGGCGATTTCTTGCCTTTAGCTACGAATTCTGGAAACTGAAAAAGATGGATTGCTGCTTCTTTTGAAATCTCCTTGAAGCATGATTCTTTACTGGATTCAGAGGTGAAGACTAGAAAAGGAATTCTATCATATTCTCTCAGATAACCGCGATCATCTAGATCCAGAATCCATTTCTGGTCGATCATCTCATGCTTCGGAGAAATCGAGAGATAGTACTTCTGATTACGAAGATGATGTAGAATCGGAAGATGAAATACAGACGGCCGGTGATTCTATCAGTGAGGTTGAGGAAGTTTCGACGATCGCCATGAATGATCTTAAATTGATCGCTGAATGTATGATTTCGTCTGGTTATGGTAAAGAATGCGTGAAGATTTATAAGATTATCAGAAAATCGATCGTTGATGAAGGCCTTTACCGTCTAGGAGTTGAGCAATTGAGTGCTTCTCAGATCAATAAAATGGATTGGGAAGTTCTCGACATCAAAATCAGGAACTGGTTATACGCAGTAAAAGTCGCAGTGAAAACGCTCTTCTCCGGCGAAAGAATTCTCTGCGATTACGTCTTCACCTCTGAATCCAGTAAAGAATCATGCTTCAAGGAGATTTCAAAAGAAGCAGCAATCCATCTTTTTCAGTTTCCAGAATTCGTAGCTAAAGGCAAGAAATCGCCGGAAAAGATGTTCCGTATGTTAGATCTCTACGAAACTGAAAAAGATGGATTGCTGCTTCTTTTGAAATCTCCTTGAAGCATGATTCTTTACTGGATTCAGAGGTGAAGACGTAATCGCAGAGAATTCTTTCGCCGGAGAAGAGCGTTTTCACTGCGACTTTTACTGCGTATAACCAGTTCCTGATTTTGATGTCGAGAACTTCCCAATCCATTTTATTGATCTGAGAAGCACTCAATTGCTCAACTCCTAGACGGTAAAGGCCTTCATCAACGATCGATTTTCTGATAATCTTATAAATCTTCACGCATTCTTTACCATAACCAGACGAAATCATACATTCAGCGATCAATTTAAGATCATTCATGGCGATCGTCGAAACTTCCTCAACCTCACTGATAGAATCACCGGCCGTCTGTATTTCATCTTCCGATTCTACATCATCTTCGTAATCAGAAGTACTATCTCTCGATTTCTCCGAAGCATGAGATGATCGACCAGAAATGGATTCTGGATCTAGATGATCGCGGTTATCTGAGAGAATATGATAGAATTCCTTTTCTAGTCTTTTCATGGCTATCTGCATAAGATGCTGAGCACGAATGAGTAAAACAGAGTTGGAATTCTGAGAAATGAAGAACCGCATAGCTCTTTGTAAATCTTTAACGCATTTGAGAAAATCCTTGGCTTCTTTACGATCATCATGAAATAAAGAAGAGATTTTGGCAAAGCCAGAGCAAGTGTCTGGATTCCATTTTGTGATCATAGCTTCAGCTAATTCAATATTTTCTTCCATCATGGATTCAGAAAATGTGTGAAGAGGAGTAGAAGGACGTGGAGGTGATGGACATGGAGACCACGACACTGAATAAACTGATGATGATGATGAGGTGGTTTTGGAGTGATGATGATGATGATGATCAGGAGATGAAGAAAAGAATATGTTACGTATTCCTTTTGTCGTCTTCATCGTTTTCTATCTCAAGTCGATCAGGTGTTGAATTGCTGAAGGAATTTAGTAGAAGAAAAAACAGTTACAGAATTAAACAAGAAGCAGAATGAATCTTTCACAAAATTTTGGTTTATGTTGAAGCTCTGTGATTAGTGTATTAGATGTTGTTGTTGTTGTTGTTGTTGTGGTATGAGAGAGCAGCAGATAGAGAGATATAACTAGAGAGAGAAAGAAAGTTTGGAGGTTTTGAAGAGGTGTGGGGGGATTAAATAGAAGGAAGAGAAGGAGGAGAAAAGGCAAAAGGAAGGGAGTGGTAGCTGCAGGCTGAAGAATTAGGGCAGCGGTTTCAACTTTTGATTGAGATTGAATTTGACTTTCTCTCTGCTTTCAAAAACAACGTTTAGAGGGTAGGTACTGTAATTATCTAGGGGTTGCTAACTAGCGCCATTCTTCTGAGAAGGTAGCTTTGATGAGAAAGTTTTATTTTGAGGTCCCTCATTATAAACGATATTATGACACGCCTCCTTTTATTTAAAAAAAGAACCAAAAAATGGGAAGCTTTTGAATATAGCAACCGCCTATTCGTTCCTATGACCTTTGACTTGGAAAAAGTCTTCCAAGAAATCCACTATTTCTTATATATTTTTTTGGTTCAGGATTTTTTGTTTTTTTTGTTTTTCAGTTTAATTTGTGTTTTTGGGGTGACGTGCCTTGGAGAAGTGGAGATGAATTATAGTAATCATTATTAAGAAGAGATCAAATTTGTTAAGAAGAAGAAGAAGCAATGTATAGCAGAGTCCAAATCCTCTGGCTCCAAATTTTTTATCCCTTTTCTATCCCCAGCTAGAATTTAGCTAAATATTCTCCACTTAAAATTCACATGGAATTATTGATCTCATACTCTTATTTAAAAAATGATTTTATGAGCTCGAAGCTTAAAAAATGTTTTAAGCCTCTTTCATATATAGCCATCCGATATATTGAAAGTTTCTTCCTTGTACTAATGAGGTGGACATCCAACGCTTACATATAGATCAAGCTTAATTTATTTTTATCTTTTTAAATTCAAGCTCGTGAAATCGAGACTCTAAAAAATAAAATAAAAATCTAGTTGTACTAAGGGCGCCCCATTCATTAAAGGTTGATCATGAGGCCACTTTGGTTACCAATTTGATCGAGGGGTAAAAGAAGAGGCTAGAAAAACAATGTTATTTAATTAAGAGGATGGATAGTTGTGGACATGCTTAATTAAGTAGACATGTTTATGTGAGACCCGCATGAAATTTATGCAATAGTTGATTTTTTATAAAAATGTTATTTTTACATTATAAATTATTATCTTTACAAAAAAATCAGTTTATTTTAAAATTTTTAACATCATCAAATGAACTGCTACCAGCCTGCCACATCATGCATGATCTTAAACATACGAAGTGTTGATTAATTTTGGTGAGGAGAGTAGCCACGTATACATTCACAAAGTCATTAAAAACATTAAGAAAAATCATGACTATATATATGGTCCACCCCCATGCATTATAAACTTCAAATGTTAATAAATGAGATGATCCGCGTGTTTTTCTTCATAAAAATGGATTGATCATAATTTTCAACATACGTAATCCTCATAATATATAGTACGTGTCCCACCGTCCAGCTGGCCTGTTACACTTGGTAATGACGTAATTAAATGTGAAAACTAATTTTAATTCTTAAAAAGTCGATGGGTGTTATTAATAATAATACCACTCAAATAAATCAAAACCAGATTATTTAATTTCTCCATATAACAACTTACAACTATATAATTGTGTAGTTAAGATTTGGAGTCATGGACAACACCCCAAAATTAAAAAAAAAAAAAAAAAATTTGCATCAAGTCCAACCATTCAAAAAATGATAAATGTATACCGCATTTTGGAAGATATATATATACACGTACGATGACATACATATAAGCATTCAAATACTAGATCAAGTCGAACAGGCGATTTGATAATCGCATTCAAGAAAAGAAAAGAAAAGAGAAGAAAAAATCACGTTTCAAAAAATGATACATGCATAACTTGTTTATAAGTATATACCGCGTTTTGAAATTAGATAGGTTGTATCCTGGTTTCTGTGTAAGTTCTCATTTGAAAGGTAATTATAAAGGAAGGGGGAAGCAAAGTAGTGTAGTGTGGTCCCCATATATGTTTACGTCCGTTTTTAATTACTAGGTACGGCGTCGCGGACAATGAAATCCTCCTGCATTCCTATCCTGCCTCTTTTAATCCATCGATCCTTTTCATTAATTATTTTTGGGTTACATACGTAAGTAACTAGAGCTTTCATTTAGTTAATTTGTTTTTTACTTGGAACAATTAAATTAAGTTGACCTTTTTGTTTTCAGGTACGCTAGCTATTGGATGTTTTTGTTTGGCAGCTAGCTGATGACGTGCTTGGGAAACTACCAAGATAGGGACCGTGCTAGCGTGACACCAACACGTTTTAGCCCAAAACAAGGGTTTAGGGCTCACATCAAGGACTGATTTTTTAGGAGCATGTTCTCTTCAAGATGTAGATCATCTATATCTACATTGGGCCAATTTTTAGTCCAAATATATATATATATATATATATATATGCACGTGCAGATTAGTCCAAATATTTATATATATGCACGTGCAGACTAGAACATGTAAAAAATTGGATTCAACCCCACTTTTCTTATTTTTTCAACTATCACTTATATACTAATATTTTGTGTGTTCGTGCATGAATCATGCATGATATCGACCTAATAAAATAAAACAGATGTAAATTAATTTAGCTAACATCTCATCAACTCATGATCCCAAATTGTTTATCTTGTTGGCGGGATGTAACCGGGTCAGCTAGTCAAGCTAAAGGAGCCGTCATCAGGTATATATAGTAATTAGTAATTAGAAATTAAAACGACCTTCTTAATTTAAATCCAAAATTTAAAAAAAAAAAACAGTCTAATAGTATCAGTACCCAAATAAAATAAGAAAACCAATATACACATGTATGTCCGGTAGGCGTGGAGTCGTATACACGTAACTGACCGAAAGCCGGTATTTAATTGCTTAAAATAAAATATATTTAAAAATCAATTATTTGCCACATTTTTTAATCATGCCAGCACCTACTTTCCTAGAAATAAAATTGGAATCAAACAACAAAATTAGAGTTATTTCCACTAAATTCACCTATTAAGTTTGTAGGCATCTAACTCAAAATTAATTGGTAATGAGTGGTGTGACCCAGGATCATTATATATTGGGTTTGCTAGGCTCTCATATCCCATGTGAGACTATTCTCAACACGCCCCTCACGTGGAACTCTTTTCAGGTGATGTGGAGCACGTGTGGCCGTGGTCGTTGGGCGCCCATTGCGCTTAACTCTCGGTTGGGTTGCCCAAGGCTTATAAATTTTAAAAATCCAAAGTGCCCAGGTGATGTGAGATAATACTAACACTCCCCCTCAATGCTAGGCCTGGAGCCACTCGGCACTCCCCCTCAACGCTAGGCCTGGAGCCACTCGGCACTCCCCCTCCACGCAGGGCTGGAGCTAACAGATCCGACCCATCTCTGAGACACCCTGCTCCGATACCATGTTAAATTTGTGGGCATCTAACTCAAACCCAATTGACAATAAGTATTGTGACCCAAGATCATTATATATTGAGTTTGCTAGGCTCTCTTATTCCATGTGAGACTATTCTCAACATCACCCGATCCTATAGAACAAACACTATTAAGCACAACTTTCGTCTAAATTTGAGCAATGATCTTGTGTCCAAGGAGTTGCAGAGTTATATACCTAGTTATTACATGCGGCATTCTCTTTGTTGGGTCTAGTGAGACGTGAATGTTTAGATCACCCATTGGTTATTGACTTCAAAACCAAACAAATATTCAAACATTTCATATATACATAAAAGAGAAAATATTGATTTGAATTCTAGTCTTTTTACAATTAATTTGTTTATTCATTTTTTTAGACACATGCTTAAAAAAATGATCCCATGGTCCTTTTAATGAAGCCTAGCTATGATGAGAATACTGGAATCCAATGGCCAGATATCAGCAATCAGGCTGATTTATGATTTCTCAGTCAGAATTGAAGAACCTTCTCAATTCAATTAAAAATCAGAATAAAACTTCGATAGAAACTCATATAATTTTTTATTGTTTAATTATTTGATTAGATACGTTATCAAACAAATACAAATGTTTTCATGATGTAGCCAAAGACATCTATTTTGAATTTTAATTAGTGAATGTTAAACGAAATTAATAGTTTTAGTTTGATATCCGATCTCGAATCGACCCGTTGACACCTCTAATTTAAACAAATAATTGATCTCTTATTAAACTGATGTCATGAAATACGTGCATTATGTAAATGTAATAAGTTGCTAAAGGTATTTATCAAATGTATTTGAGTGACCAATATTTAAACTAATCTCACATCTACACTGATATAAAGAGGCTAAAATCAAGTGGACGTGGAGTCGTATGTATGCTCGATGAACATGCCTCTTTCCTTAAAATTTCAATTGCGTCCGACTTTAATATTTTAGTTATATGTACTCGGTTTAGACCAATAGTGGGGTGGTATGGAGATGATCCAAATATTGACCTATGGATCATCACCATATGGTCTATACACCAATGCAAATGATTTTATTATTAATGCGACTTACACCTACTAATGGGGCCACATGGTGATGATATTAAGGACTAAATTTTTTATTTTTTTTTGACAATGATCATCTCATCATCAGCATCAACATTATTTCACGGATCATCTCAACATGCACCCACCTAATTATTACAATACATATTTACGTTTCGCTTACAATTACTTTTAGGTAAAACCCAAAAGTTAGAAATAAATGGTAAAAAAATAAAGATTTTTTTACATATAAAGGTATATAGGAATATAATTTTTGTCATTGGACTTTACATCATAGTATTACTAGTAGCCTTTTCAAAATATATATTTATAAAGAACGAGTTTGAAAGGCTCCTCAGAGATACCGTTATCTGTAATGACTTTATTTTGTTTGATGGTGAAAACAAAGAAATTAGATTTTGACCTTGCATGTATATTTTTCATTTGTCATCAATCGATAATCTTTTTAGAAAAGATTAAAACAAAAGGCAATTAATTAACTAATTATTTTCTTTCGCTATCTCCATTGAATAATTTGAATCATTAATTTTTGCTCCCTAAACCAATGTCATGAATTTTTGACATTTCTTGTCTTGTCTCCAAGACTCCCAATATAATTCATTCAAAAACTGAGAGCTAGTGTATGGGTCGCCTGTAGCACTCTTAGGTGTTACGGCTGATTGAGGAGGAGATTATCCTCCAAAAAAATACGTCCATCAACTCATTTCTACGTGGGTTCCACAGGTGTAAATAGAATGTAAGAAGATTAAGCAGAATGTTAATTAAAAAATATTAAGATGGAAGTAAAGTTTTTCTTACGTTACGAGGGACTTAATTAGGAATTTGAAAAAAATATTTTTGAGAAAAGTTTTTTCAAACCAAATAAATTAACTATAATCAGATAATTTTGTTGTACAACTGTGAGCACTAGACAATACCACAATTTCAAACAAAATAGACAACCTGAGGTGTATTTATAGACCTTCTCTATTAGGAACATGAAACCTTCATTAGGTCCCACGCACATACACACCAGCTTCCTTAGACCTACGTACGGGGAGTGTTATTTTGTACACCCACTTGACATGAGCACATTACCAATAACCATCCAACAATTTATTATTTTGCAGGCAAAGACAAGTGTGGTCGACTATATACCAATAAATGAGTAGATGATGACAGTGATCTGCACTCTCATGTAAAGTAGGTGCACAAAATAACACTCACACACGTGATCATAGTTCAAAACCATCACGAACATTACATAAACTGAAAATACTTGAAAACACTAATACATAAAATTGTCAAAAACTCAAAAACTTGCCTCACAGCTCAACATATTTGGCAACGTCTTTGGCATTAACTCTCACCCGTAATCAGACTCCGCACTCTTCAACAATAAGTGATATTATTATGATAATTAAAAGTAAAAATGCTATGAATATTTGCAGTTTTAGAAGTGATTAAAGTGTCGTCACATGGTAGAATACACCAATTCAACTATTTATTTTCTGTTTATGGATAAAACGATTTTTTATTTTTATTTTTATGAAAAGAAGGGGGGATGAGACCTGCTAAAATAAGCCGAAAAGTTCAACTATGAGTCTTTTGACTTTTGGATAGCACAATTTGGACTGAACTGCTGCGCCCGCAATGCGCCCGGTTCTACTTTCTTGTATCGAGGTTGACATTCACGCACGTGATATTAATTATGCCATTGCGGCTTCTTTTTAAAAAAAAGTCAAAGTTTATAACGGAGTGGAAGTCAAATCGCGATTCGAAACTTCGTCGTTGCATCGTCCACGACACAAAAGAGTTGACTTGACTGTCCCCAGCCAAAAACTTAAAACTGAGACGACCAAAACGGGGAAGCAACTAGAACGAATCAGAAGATGCATGAAGACATGCTCAGGAGCAGAGGCGTGTACGAGATAATTGGCAGTTTAGCACCACGTAAATAAAAAAACATGGATTTTGTTAACGTCAAATTGTTAACGGTTTGTTTAAGGGTAAGCCTGATTGCCCTCCCTATTTCTCAAATTTCTCCCACTTATTGTTGTTATCTTTTGTTTACACTGATTTATTTGGATTACATAGATGTCATGCTTGGATGGCGGGAATGAAATCATATTCCTAAAATGCTATTCCTAAGAATGATATTCACTTATTTTGTTTGGTTCAACCAAGAATAAGAATAGTATTTTTGCCATATTCCTATTCCAATGTTTAGTTCATGGAAGATTAAGAATCCAAAAAAGGTTAATTTTTCTCTTATACCCCTTCTAAATGTATACTATTAAAAATAAGCATAGAAATAAAAAATTAAGTCATATTTTTCATAACAAGCATGGAAACGAAAAATCAATTCATATTTTTCATAACTCATATATATTATTTCCCTTTTAATCATGGAGTTAGATTGAAGCTCATACTCGTTGGATGTCTCAAATGGAAGTCTGTCGATCTTATTCTCTTCTTTTACTTATTTTTCTATCTCCTATAAAGAAGTCACTATCAGGAAAAAAAAAAAAAAAGAGAGGTTGAGGTGTCTAAATAAAGTTTGGGGTTGTATTTATAAATAGTGAAAATATAGAAGGGTAAGATTGTCTTAAAAAATCTCATGATTGATTCCGGAGGAATGGGAATGGCAATCCCACCTCCTCCCATGGGATTGCTATTCCTCTTAAATGAGAGAATCTCAGATTTCTGGGAATGTAATTCCGCGAACCAAACATAAGCTTGGAATCACATTCCCATTCATTGCAATCCAAACATGCCAAGAGTATTTAAAGGGCTGATTTTTTTTTTTTTTTAGGATGATCTCCTCAACTTGTAGATTAGTCTCACAATAATTCACATCATTTAAATAATTTTATCCCCATTAAAAATTAATCTAGATTTTTATCAAAATTATCTAACAAAAACTTAATTTTTAGTTGCGTAAAATTTTTTAAACTGATGTGATTTATTATGAAGATGAGTGACATTGTGAGAAAATCATTCTCACAAATAACCAACATTTAGATTATTTTCATGTGGGTCTATACACCAATGTAAACAGAGTATAAAAATAAATAAGATATTAATAAAGAAAAAGCGAGGGTATTTTGAGAAATAGGACCCTAAAAAGAATTAATACAACGACTCCATGAGCTGATGGGTATGAAAAACTTGTGTTTTTAACCTTTTCTGTTTTAACATGCCTAGTTAATAGTTACGTACATAGTTTGCAAACTCGGCCAACTCAAACTGGACTCAATATGCATCGGTTGACTTGATGGGTTCAATTGAGTTAACCAGTCTAACTCGAACTCTGCCACCGTCGAGTTGACCGCTGGCCCATCGAGTCCAAGTCGAAGAACCATAATTACAGCTGGATTTATTTAAAGGGTTTTGTTAAGGGCACACGATAAGGATATTTTTAAAGGGATTTTTTTGCAAGTTAGGGTCTTCAAATTAGTTGAATTTTTGTAAACATAATATTATCATTATTTATAAGATGTCAACAAAAAATCAGTTCAATCGGAGATATCTAACCCTCTAAACAAATCACTTTAAATGTCAGCCGTCCATTCATACTATTAAAGTCTAAATTAAGTATTTGTGATGCTAGAGGGTGCTAGAAGACTCCGATTGACCTGATTTTTTTAGATATGATCCAAATAGTATAAATAACATACATATAAAAAAATCAGCTCATTTGGACAACTTTAAGAAACTAAACAAAACACAAAACCGAAAAGCTTATCATGTGCCCTTAGGACACATGTTAACAAAATCCTTATTTAAATTGGAGGTATCAATACTTGTTGATTGAACCCTTTAAGAATAGTAAACAAAAAAATTTCTTCTTTTTTTTTTTAATAAAAATTGGAGATATCCTTTCAATTCGCTTGTATATATATTTTTAAAATAAATTACCTTCAACCCCCATTTGAATACCATATTTAACAAACAATTAAAATATACATAATACTTTATTAATTTAACAAATCAAGATGAGTCAATACTTCACTTCCGATTATATACCGGAATATATACAGCTTTGTTGACTGAAAAAAAATAAAAAATAAAATCTGGCGGGTCAAAACAAAACTTTTTTTTTTTTTTTTTGGTTGTAAGGGGTCAAAACAAAACTAAAATAACTAATTGTGATTCTTGCCGCCTAATATTTAATTAACAAATATAGTGATTGACCATCATAACGAATTAACGATAACCATGACGATGACTTGTGAACAGTACTACCCCAGTAAATGACTGGCTGGTAAAAGACTCTTTGGTTGTCGCTCTTTCTGAATTGGTCTAATTATTTTCGCAAATTAATGAAGTCTTTTAAAAGTAGTCATCATTTTTTAAAGTATTACTTCACTAATTAATTGATGATTATTGCAGATCCAATATATATATGAGTCCGGATCGGCATACAGCCTAAAATATACAGGCTGTATGTACAGGCTATTGTGGGGCCCACGTGAGATCGATCTAAGGGCTGAGATTTTGTAGAGATGTTCTCCTCACCATGTAGATCAACTTCACCAAAAATTAATTTATTCTAAAACTTCTAACCCCATCAAACATTAACTTTTTTTCTCATCGTTTATTTTTCACCGTTAATTTTTAAACAACTTCTAATCAATTTTTGATTGGGTTAGAAGTTTTAGAATAACCTGATTTTTGGTGAAGTTGATCTACATGGTGAGGAGAACATCTCTACAAAATATCAGCCCTTAGATCGATCTCACGTGGGCCCCACAACAGCCTGTACATACAGCCTGTATATTTTAGGCTGTATGCCGATCCGGACTCATATATATATTGGATCTGCAATAATCATCAATTAATTAGTGAAGTAATACTTTAAAAAATGATGACTACTTTTAAAAGACTTCATTAATTTGCGAAAATAATTAGACCAATTCAGAAAGAGCGACAACCAAAGAGTCTTTTACCAGCCAGTCATTTACTGGGGTAGTACTGTTCACAAGTCATCGTCATGGTTATCGTTAATTCGTTATGATGGTCAATCACTATATTTGTTAATTAAATATTAGGCGGCAAGAATCACAATTAGTTATTTTAGTTTTGTTTTGACCCCTTACAACCAAAAAAAAAAAAAAAAANCCTTATATGGGACCCACATGCGATGCATCCAGGGGCTGATTTTTTTATAGGATATTCTTTTCAATATGTATATCATCATATTAAAAAATCAGCATGTTCTAAAACTTTTAGCCCCTTCAAATTATTTCTTAAAAATTGATAACTATTTGACCCCTCAAATAGTTATTAAATAGTTACTAATTTTTAAAGGTTAATTTGAAAGGGTTAAAAGTTTTAGAACGAACTGATTTTTTAATATGGTAATATACATATTGAGAAAAATATCCAATAAAAAAATCAGTTCTTGGATGCATCGTATGTGGGCCCCATAGGAGGGGGCGTTCTAAGATGGGGTGCAATAACCTCCCTCTATATGTATATACAAGTCTTAAAGCCCGTACTACGTACGGGCATTTGTTTTAAAAAATTATGTTAATAAATATGAATTGATTAGTTTAATTTGTAATATTGTAATATTAATCATTATTATGAAGAATTACAATAACCATTGAATTATAATTTGTATTAATAATTATTCTTTATTACTAATATGGTAGGACATAAATTTGAATGGAGAGATTATCAGACATAAATTTGAATGGAGAGATTATTGGACATGAACTTAAGTGAGATAACAAATATGGTATTAGGGAGACTTTATTATATTTTAAATTACTTCTCATGAGGAGGCTTTTGTGTTTGTTATTTATTAATTAAAATTGATATAAAATTCTGAAATGCTTTTATTTGGAGTTTTAAAGTTTTTTTTTTTTTCAGAAAACGATTTTACAATAATTGAAAAACAAAACTAATCATCAATTTTTTTTATTGGCTTGATTGATCAAGTCATACAATTACTTGCCCTTTCAGAGAGAAAGAGAAAAGAATAGAGAATAAAGAGAGAGAGAGAGAGAGAGAGAGAGAGAGAGAGAGATATATCCGTTCTTGAATTATCTGTAATATAAAAAATATAAAGACAAATACAAATCAAATATGGAGTAAAAGATTCTACTCAAAAAGAGAGTTATAGAGAACCATTTGGATCTGGTAAAAGAAGAGAATAATCTAGCTTTATTTTGATAGGGTAGATGAAGCGAGATGAAATTTTCTTCAATGATGTTGCAATAGAGATTGTCATGCAGCGGTCCCCGATTCCGATCACCACCTATCACAATTAGCAGTGTGAAATGATAGTTATTATTTTTTTTCTAAATACATGATAGTTATTTCTCTTATTTGAGAGAAATAAGAGTACTATTAACTTATTCATTTTTCAATTTTTAATTGACTAACCAAGATTTGTAAACATACTTAATGGGAGACAGTATACATATCAAATTGTTCATTCTTCAAAATTGGTTCTATCAAAAAAAATTCTTAAAAATTGGTTTGATTGATCAAGTCATACAATTACATGCTCTTTCAGAGAGAAAGAGAAAATAATATAGAATAGAGAGAGAGTAATATCCTCTCTTCATTTATCTATAATATAAAAAATATAAAGACAAATACAAATCAAATATGGAGTAAGAGATTCTACTAAAAAAGAAAGTTATAGAGAACCATTTGGATCTGGTAAAAGAAGAGAATAATCTAGCTTTACTTTGATCGGGTAGATGAAGCGAGATCGAATTTTCTTCAAGGATGTTGCAATAGAGATTTCCATGCAGCCGCCGCCGATTCCGATCTCCACCTATCACAATGTTAATTAAATTAGATGATGGAAAAACGAAAAAATACAAAATACAAAATGACTTTTTAGAACCGTGATTACTTTATACTGTGGAAAGTACCTATACATATGAGTAAGGAGAATCAAAAGGTATTTATATAGGAAGAGATAAATGTAGTAGAGGAAAACACTGAGTAATTAAGCAGAAGATTGTAACGTATTGAATAATTAAGAAAATAATTAATTAATATTTATAAAAAGTTTATAACCGATATTAGTGTAATTAGATTCTTATTACTATATTTATTATACTTTCTTCATTGGTATCTAATTAGCCTAATTTTAGGAGAGAAGAGATAAATTTTAGGAGTAAGCTATAAAAGCTTTTTTATGAGATATAAAAAAATCATCAAAAATTAAAAAACGTTGTGTGGGCATTGTTATTTTTTATTAAAGTTTTTAATAGCTAGAAAATCTTTTAGGAGAGAAGAGAGAAATTTTAGGAGTTTTAAAAATTAAAATACCTTTTAATTATTAGTATATTTGTGAAAGAGATTTAGGAGATATATTTTAGGAGGAATTTAAGGAGAGGAGTTTTTTTTGGTTAGCTTAATTAACATGATAAATGACTGATTAAAGAGAATTAATGAGTGACACAGAAGGTGCTTGTGAGGGAGCTTGGAAGAGGAGAGGGGATGAGTTAAAAGTACCATTGCGTAATAGGGTATATTTTTGGATAAGGGTGTGAAGAGAGAGGTTATGTAAAAAAAAATGGTTTACAGAATATTAAGGGAATTAGATTGCTTGATTTTAGCAAAATTATTATAGTTATTGATAGAGAAATCATCAAAAATTAAAAAATATTTATGGGCATTGTTATTTTCTATTAAAGTTTTTAATAGCTAAAAAATCCTTTAGGAGAGAAGATAGAAATTTTAATATAATATATTTAATAGAAATTTTAAATCCTTTATGAGAGATATTTTGGGAGGAATTTAAGGAGAGGATTTTTTTTTGGATAGCTTAATCAACATGATAAATGACTATTAAAGAGAATTAATGAGTGACATATATGGTGCTTGTGTGGGAGCTTGGAAGAGAGGAGAGGATGAGTTAAAAGTACCATTGCGTAATAGGGTGGGTTTTTTTTAGCGTGAGCTGACGGTGAGGGTTTTTTTGACCCAGGGTTTCCACTATATATATATATATATAATAGATGTCTAATTAAGACACTATTCGCAATCTAATCCTGATTTCTTTACGCATTTTCTTGTTATTCGTTAGTTGATTTTCAGAATTTTCTTGATCAGATTCTTTTTTATGTACAATACTTTTCTGTTTCTGTTTCTTGTTCTTTTTTTTTTTTTTTTTTTTTTTTTTTTTTTTGTGGAGTGCATTTTATTCTAATAAGTTTATCATTTATTATACACAAAATAAGCTTTCAAAATCTAACGCGTATCGTATACATATAATCACTTGTACTTTTCAAAGACTTGGTATTACTAACAAAATTTATACCTACAAGAATTATTAACGTGTTATAACTTATTTCAGCGTAGAATACGTACCTTTCTAAATTAAATTCTTTTTCTACTTTTAATTAATTTTATCTTTACTAAAAAAAGGCATATATGTTTGTATTTTCCACATTTTAAACTTCTATGGCTTGGACGAATTAATTGGAGCTCATTACTTGAATTATTTGTCTCTTTTTTTTAATAGAAAAAGGCACAATAGTATATATAATAATTAGAAAGAGGATTAGACGACCCAGGTTTAATTCTCGTAATTATATTGATCTCATAAAAAATAAACTCATGTATTAAGAAAAGAGACCTAATTAATAACTAGAAATCACCAACAAAGATTAATATTTGGCGCATATATATTGGGTTATATACAACATGACTAGGGCAAATTGATGACCAATTTCATTGTCCTTAGCTAATAAGTAAACAAGAATTTCAAACTACACGTAACAACAATGTCCAACTAAAATTTAATGAATGAAAGAGAGAGAGAGAGTTTTAGAGAGAGAGAGGGAGAGAGAGAGAGATTTATTTGCAGGGGGGGACACATGCAGGCCGTTGCCCACCATTGCTTATAGGGTTGGAAAAGTTCTTTTTTGCCAATAAATGCAATTTTGGAGATAGAAGATTGACTAGGTAATCTTCTTCTTCAGATCCAGACTTGTTAGTACGTTTGACAATAAATGCAATTTTGAGAGGCTTGACTTACTGAGAACTACAGTACTGTAACGGTATTTATTGTCTTATTTTGAAGAATAACGAGGTGGTTGTTTTTTTTCTTTGGCTTTTAAGTTCTATCTAGTAGTACGAGTCCCACAAAAAAAATTTCTTTAGAAAGTAGTGGTAGTAAGAGAAAAATGTTTATTTTTGGGTTTTAAATCTATTAAATGGTAGTAAGTGATCTCAAACCATTTATTACTACTTAATAGACTTGAAGCTCAAAAATAAAAGTTTTTCTCTTACTACCACTAATTAGTGGTTAAAAACAAAGAACATTTTTCATGGACCTGCCACTAATTAGAGATGAAAAAAAAACAATCACCTAAGAATAATCTATTTGCAAACAAACTTGTGGGAATATATATACCCCAGCTTACCCAAGAAAATCATATCACCCAATTTTTAAAAGAGTTTCTATATACTTTGTTTTGTTCTGTTTTGTTTTAGAGAACAACAACTACAAGAAGGGGAAAATTTATTAAAAGTAATAAAATATGGGATTTTGGAAAAAAAGTCCCTGTAAAAAAAGTCATTATGATTTTAGTCCTTGTTTTATAAATTTAATCCCTGTTTTTGGACATAAAAGTCATAAAATAGGGACTAAATTTATAAAACAATGACTAAAATCATAATAACTTTTTTTACAGGAACTTTTTTTACATTTTCCATAAAATTTATATAAAGGGGTATGGAGGTGCCACCAATGCGACTCACTTGAGCCGTAAACCGTAACAATAAAGCTTTTTGGCCCGGCCAAATGACAAAACATATGACAGATCCTTATGTGGCAGGGTGGGACCCACCACTTTTCCCCTCCTAAAAGTGTTATGAGGGGGTTTCCAACTTATGTGGCAGTGGGACCCATCATGCCACATAAGAATCTGGCATTTGGTTGGTCATTTGGTCGGGCCAAACAGCAGCTCTCAAACCGTAATGGTAATTCGCATCCGTCCTTCTCTTTCCTTCTTTTATTTTTTTTCATTCATCCACCCACTTCTCTTAATTCTATTTTAACAGTTTTTTATATTTTCCGCTGTCTTATTCTTACACTCCACATAAACTTTCATAAAAGTGAAGAACAGGCATATATAATGAGTTGTCGGTCCAATATTTTGAAAAGGGGACAAAGTTCATTCCTGACCGCATAGCGCAGTGGATTAGCGCGTTTGACTTCGGATCAAAAGGTCGTGGGTTCGACTCCCACTGTGGTCGATTGATTTTGTTGATGTGGGAAGATTGTGTGCAGTTTTTAGTTTTGCTCTTCTTCTCAGTAAAGTCCGCGAAGTTCATTCAATATTGATTCTGGATCATCTCTATTTGCAAGATCCGGTAAGTAATAAAAAGGCATTGGACAACCCGAATCAAAGAGAATCAGATAAGCAAAATATTGATGAAGGCATCTAATAACAAATATTTTGATAAGATTTGCAATGAACTTACAAAATAAACAATCTAAATTTTTTTATTTATTTTTTTTCTAATATATAGAATTTTATTTAGCACCTACAAGAACCGTGAATTTTCTGATTTGCGACCAAGCAGGGCGAAAAAGGCTTTGGACAACCCGAATCAAAGAGAATCGGGATCAAGATTAATAAAGCTAAATAAGATCAGCAGTGAGTAAGATCTTGGATTTGAAAGTCACCAAAGAGACTGAAGCCTTAAATTGCTCCGGTCATCTTTATAATTGGTTCAAATTAACCAATTAAAAGTAAAATCTAAATAACCAAAGCACGGGTCGGAGCGGGAAAGAAAGCGGGAGCGGAAGCTGGTTCAAATTAACCAATTAGAAGTAAAATCTAAATAACCAAAGCGCGGGTCGGAGCGGGAAAGAAAGCGGGAGCGGAAGCGTCGGAGCGGTCGATTAAAAAATATTTTTAGTTCTAAAATACCTTCGGAGCGGGAGCGTCGGAGCGGAGCGCGAGGTTTCAGAGTGGGAGGGTCACCCCTATACCAAAGTTTCGGTTACTACCACATGATTCAGAGTTCTGTAAGTTCTGAGTTTGTGGGCATATTGTTATATTCTAATTCTTAATGCATAGTTAAAATTTTCTTTTCCCATTATTCGCTGTAGTATGAGTTTATAAGGTGCTAAAACCAGAACGCAAAATGAAAAAATACTCAGTTTTCAGCACTCCTCTACTTGAGGAAAATAATAAAAAGACCAAAATCGTGGCTGGAAAAAAAAACTGATCGAAAATTAAACAAAACTGCAGATTGTATAACAGAACAAAACATAAGTACGGGACAAGGCTGGTGTGCAATCTAAAACACCTATGATCAACTAAAACAACTTTCACAAAATCATCCTTTGAAGAGACTTTAGGGAACTAGAAAAATAAAATAGGTCTTCTCTCTTGTAAATAAAACATAGCCTACACCTTAATGGCATACTTTCTCATAGGGAAGTACATTTCCTTTTTCTTCTCACGTTCGGTCTTCAATGAAACCTGCATATAGACAAGTGAAGGTTGCATTAGACACCATTCAAACAGATTTGGACTATGTTAAAGAAAAAGAAATAACCAGTGGGGTACTGTTTGATTTCGAATTTTAAGTTATTGTAGAACTCAATGTAGAGGACTTGAAATGTGATTTAAATATCTTTGTTTGCTGAGTCATCCCAAAATCAAAAGCAATGCAAATATCTTTAAAAGGTTCTTTATATTCTTCAATTCATCAAAGAATTATGCTGACTATATTCAGCTAAGCCAAACTCTCCAAGTTGTGCTAAAAACGTGGAACTCAGACTAAACAAAATAGTATAGGAGGTTTAACTTATTAAAGAAAAAGTATTAGAGGTTTACGAATTCAACATTTTAGTACAGTGTCGCAAAAAATTAATAGAACAGCCTTAACAAGGGCAAGGACATTAACGGGATAGTTATAAGGTATAAATGTTTCTATTTTTTAACAAATGGCATGCCTTATAGCTTTATCTTCCCACCTATATAACCAAGACACCACTTTCTAAAAGTTTTCTATGTAAGATACCAAATCATACCAACGTGTAAGACATACGACAAGATTGAAAATATAATTTGTTTTCCTACCACACAAAGATTATATTTTAACATATATTTTAAGACTGTAGATGTGCACTTATACCAAGTTTTCACAGGGTTAGTGAATCCTAAACTTAATATCATTGTTGGACATGAACATTGTTAAGGTAGCTTAGGATCCAAAGATAGAGAATAGAACTTGTTTACCTACAATTTGAAATATAACTTCATTTCACCTCCATACCAATCCTAAAGGATAAATATCTCATTCCAAGGAAACAAACCTAATTCATTTATAACAAGAAATTAACCATAAAAAGAAGCAACTGTCTACTAACAATCACATTGGAGTTCTACACCCATAGCAGAGAGCATGAAGATTCAACCCACACTTCAGTTAAAACCTCAACCAAGAATCATAAAATTATTGTTGGCAAAGTCCTCTCTACTGCTAAAGCCCAACACGGAAACCACTAGTTCCTCAAAAAGTCATGCATATTTTGTCCACTAGAATACAACTATTTATCTATGGTTACCAACAAGTAATGGACATGTAAAGGTCGAGGTTCTTCATCTTCCCAACTTGGCTTTCTAAACACAATTATACTGATTTTTCAAAATTCAAAAATATAAACATGTATCATAACTGGTATATAGAGCTTAATAGGAAATTTTCTATTTAAACATGCTAAACATTTGTAAGTTGCCAGATGCCCAAACCAAAAAAGCCAATTACTTGGACTCAATTTTCCCAACTGCTAACCAATGTGAAATGTTGAGGTTCCAAAAACTCCACTGTGTATTAAATGATTAAAAATATGGAAATACAAGGGGTTGGTGTCAATAGGATTTAAAGCTATTTAAGTTGATTTTTTCATAAACACCCACATAGATCACTTTGATGTCAATGTTCTAAATAAACAAACTAAACAAAGAAAGCATCTATATTTTACCTGGTGTTTGGTAAGGCGTCTACGGATTGCCCTAGTTTTCTTTGGGCGGAGATCAAGGGGCAAGAACTTCTTGTTCTTGTAGGCTTCCCTAAGAGCCGCTTTCTGCTTCTGAGAGATAACCGTCAAAACCTGGGCAATCGACAACCTGACCACTTTGCTGCATCCACAGATTCAATATAAAACCCAGATGAGACCAATAGATCAATTGAGAAGAGAGGGAGAGATAGATAGAGAGAGAGAGAGGGAGGGGGATGTACATCTTCGAGAGCTTGTTCGGGGCTCCACCAGTGACCTTCGCGACACGGAGCAGAGCAAGCTCTGCTTTCAGATCCTTCAACTGGGTCAACAGATCAGTCTTCGACTTACCTCTGAGTTCATGAACCTTAATCCTCGCTGCAGATTTTTCAAAGAAAAGAAATGCCCACAAACAACAAGATCAGTACAGAGATGACATTAAAACTTTTTAAGAAATCGAAAGATCAGATAGAGACCAATTCCATCTTACCCATCTCTGCGCGGCTCTCTCAAACTCACTGTGCTTCCCCTTTGGCTCTCTCTCTCTCTACCGAAACCCTAAAATGGAAGAGGAGCTCTAGTTCGTTTTTAAGGGTCCTTTGAAACCCTAAATCATAAACCCTAAATAACTAACCAGTCCCGTTCATGTACTCCGAAGAATTGGGCAACCCAACTTCATCTCATCTTTGTAATTTGGCCCATGGGCCTAAGCCTTGCCGGATTCAGCCCGAGAAAGGGGCTTGGAGCTGAGCATTTTGAAGTCTGGTGAGAAACTTGGCCTTGTTGCTAAAAGCCTGGCCTATATAACTCTCGGAAGTTTTATTGGCACTCTTCAAAACCTTGTTTGTTGGTGGGTTCGGGATAAGAGCAGGATCACCGTAGATCGAACAAAAACGAGCCCATCATCAACATAATGTACCGTGCCAATTAAATTTGGGACATTTTAAAAACGCCCCCTGAAATGTTATTGGCAGGCTCCATTAAGTTGGGCTTGGTTAATTTGGTTTGAATCCATAATTACTAATAACAGTCCTCATTTTGATCAAACCACTTCCTCATATAAAACCTTATTTCTCATTTGACGGAAAAACCCATTAATCAGTTCCTTTTCAAGTATTCTTACATATTTAATGAAAAAAATCAATTTTGAATTGGAAGATGCCAATAAGATTGGCACAAGCCAACAACAACAAATGCAAAATTGGGGATGCCCATAACCGAAGGCCTACCAATACGATTTTAGAGGGTGCCTATAAAATGACTCATTAAATTTCCCATGAACTTTTGAAATAGACTTTAAGACTTGTACATGGGATGGGTAATAGGTCTTGGGAGGTTGGTTAAGGGTTACTCCGACCCCCAAGGCCCAAAGTTGACTAGGTTTAGGACTAGGACATGGGCTGGGTTTTGGGGGGTTGGTTGAGGATCGGCCTGACCCCAAGCCTAACAAGCAGACACATTGTCATCAGTAGGTCCAAAAAATTGTTTGGAGTATAGTATAGATGACTGTTGTGAATACGGCCTAGAAGAGAAAGAGCAAAACAATACTAAGCAAACCACAAATGCAAAACATAAAGGGGAGCGACTTAATGACCTGAAGTACCATGTTTCTAATTGGCGTCCTCTTGGCCTAACAAGTGCCATCACATGTATTATGCCTGCATCTCAAGTTACCCAAGCTAAGGCACCAATCAAGACGCATCATGTCTTTAAGTCGCACCCCAATGTGTTTAGCTATTGTTTTTGTGGCATCAGAGCGGAGATGACACTCTAGTTGAGCATATGATCAGCACATTTTACTATGAGATACCTGAACTGAACTCTTCTGAAAGAATTAAATATGAGGAGATACTTGGATCCGCAGGTGCTATTGCTAGTCAGGATGGCTTAATTAGAATTCTATTCCCCAAATGTACTCTTAAAAAAATGAGGAAACTCTTGATATAATAATCCCGGCCTTATGGTAACAAGCTAGTCATTTGGAACCCTAGATTGTGTAACTGGTCTTTGTAACAGAGAGAGAGACAGAGAGGGACTGAATGTTCTAGGTTTTAGTGGAGCCTTTCTGCAATTTGCATCAAACATTATTGGTAAGAAAAATGTGTGGTCGAAACTGTCAGATAGTGGAGTAGTAACAGAGCAGATCAGCTCAACTGAAAATGCATAACATGGGATTCATTGAGACAAGTCTCTCTCCAAATTCACAAATATCACAAACAATCATGCATATATAGCTAAATGCATGGACCACATCTCAGAACTCCTTTCATAAATAACTTTCAACTCTCCTTCCACCAACTTTACCTACTACTGATCACTTCTAAAAATCACAAAGTGCACTGCATGCTTCATATCCTTTGTCCCATATTGATGGCTAAGTTTGGATCAAAACCCATTACTCATCAGAGAGATGCTACAATATATATCATATAATTATGCGCGTTTAATATGATTGGATCAAATTTATCTAACACTCTTTTTCAGGAGTGCGAGAATTATCTCAACAATGTTTTTCTTGCTTAGTTAGGATTAGTACGAAAATTTGAACACATAACCTGACGCAGCGGAAAAAACGATAAAATTCTAGTTCATCGCCTAGAATTGAAGAACACCAAAATAACTCTCAACTAATGAGAAAACTCAAATATTATTAATCAAATACTGTATAGAATTGGCATCTCTATAAAGTGTCTACTACATCTCCTTATATAATAATAAAAGCTCCTAATTCTAAATTGTAATTAAAAGAAACTTCTAATCTAACAAGGAAACTGCTGAATAATAAAATAAAAATACCCAAGTAATAAAATTACTAGCTAAAATTTAAAAACTACTAAATTCCTAATTAAAGCTAAAATTGAAGACGGACTCACGAAATTTGTCCTGCATCATAACCTTCTTAGATCTCCCGCTCTAATATCTTACTAACAACTAAGTTGCCATAAAATTTTGAACATGTATATCACAAAAAAGCGCTCTAATGTGAACAATTAAAAAAAAAAGCGCTGTAATGTATATCACAAAATTATATGTGCCACCGTCATTTAACAATTACATCGTTTCTTTCATGAACTCTTTTGTTCATATCTTTCTGCTGTGTCAAACTTCCCTTCTCTTACGGTTGATGATTGACGTTTTGTTGAAAAAGCATCAAATTAGCTAGCTCCACCACCAAGACAACCACCATTCATCAAATGCCACCTTAGATACACTTTTTTATTTTTTTTCCTACACTGATCGATGAGGATTTAAAGTACAATCCTTCAAACAGGTGGGTCCCAACATTTCATATTATAGCCTAATTATCAGGGTATATAGTCAAAAGTACACTTTAAGCCTTTAAGGGCGGTGTCAAAAGATTCATTTTGAATTTTTTTATATGGCAGCACCAGATAATGTTGTCTAGCTTGACATGTTTATGTTAATAAAAACAGAGTATTCTTGGGGTCTCCTTACATTTAGAATTTTTTTTTAAGGAAAAAATTGTTAAAGCAAACTTCACTTATTAGGGCAAGTGGATAGAAAGTAGAGAGACAAAGAGAGAATTATCAGTGTAGTCACCAATGTATTAAGTAAATTAAAGAAAAATGCTTTTTGGATGGACGGAATACCCAATGCATATCTGGCACCATGAGATTCATCAATCTTTCTTCTCTAAAAGTGATTTTAGGCATCTTCCTAAAATCTAAACCCTTCCTTTGGGTTTTAGATTTGGGGATATAGCAAGGAGTTTGAAGGAGGAGGCAAAGATTGTGCCTAATTCTATATATACATAAATGTATGGAATTAGACAAAGATTGTGCCTCGCACAATCTTGGCTAATTCTATATATACATAAATGTATGGAATTAGGCAAAGATTAGACCTAATTCCAACCTAAATAAGGGTTTTCCATGGCACTTGCCATAATGTCATGGTATGAACCACACTGTGCAAAGTGTGGATTGAGTACGACGTCGATATTTCCATTGGTCTAAAAAGAGAGTACGACTAGAAAGAAAATAAAGAATAGTACTTAAGGGACCATTAATAATACTAATCCTTACAATTAACAAAAGGCCCACATCTTTAAACGCGTGATTAGACCAAATGACTTTCCTTCAGACAAACAAATTTTAACACCATTTTTAAAAGCAGAATGGAAGAGATAAAGAGAGGCTTAGAAGAAAAAGCATTAGGAGAGAGAGAGAAATTTTAGAGAAAGAGTGAGAGAGAAAGAGTGAGAGAGAATATGCAAAACAATGGACATGGAGACCGCAGGTTTGGTGAAAGAAGTATATATAAAGAAGTCAGATTATCGCATCGGATTCGATAAGATTGTGGATGAGAATTTTAGATAATGGGAACTCAAAATAAAGTGGCTTTGTGTCCCTATTCATCTATTAAAAAAACAGTATGGTATTATTTGCAGGGCCGATCAAAAATTTGATATATATATATATATATATTGTAGGCAATTGTTCCGAAAGAATATGATTATTTTCTCCTATTACTTTAAAAAACAAATTGTTATGACAATGATTCAAGGCTGATTGGTGACGTCTGACCTTTTTAGCTATACTTTGGGCAATGCTAAAAGGATCGTATTTTCAGACCACATTAGCATAATACATGTGATATGGTCACAACAGTTTTGACGTTATGGTCTATTTTTTGGCATGTATTTCTAGTAGGAAAATGTTAGACTTACTGTATTTTCTTATTACTTATAGTCATTGTTTTAAAATCGCATATCGTATCGCGTATCGAAACCTCAAATTTAAGATACGTATATCGTGTATCGTAAGATACACATCTAAGGTGCAAAATTAGATATGGGGTGTGATTAAGTTAGGTGCAATTATGATGTTCTTTTTTATAACACTAATGCGATTTTTTATAAACACATATATTCAGAAGGTGCAGAAATATCGCGATATGATATGTTCAAAATATCGCAAGATTTTGAGATATCACAAAATCTAGCAATATTTTGAAATGGCAGATACCGTTGAGTATTGTATCTTTTTTCTGACGATACAATACGTATCCTGTATCGTATCGGGATACTTAAAACTATGCTTATAGTCATCCAACGGTTGTGTTTCTCAAATCTTTTGTAATTTGTGTCATTTCTAAATTAGCACAAATACCTTTTTAAATAGACTAGACAGTAAGGTAGGCAGTAAGTGTATCATCACCAATTCTAATAGAAGTGTCAATGAGTTAATTTGGGTTTGGTTATTGAACTATTCAGGATCGGAATCTAATATTTCGATTCTTGTCATAGTTAAATAGGTAGAATTAAAATTAAATAATCAATTTCGATACTAGTCTATTCTTAAAAATGTGTAATCAGAACAAAAAAATCCATTCTAGCTTGGTTCGATTCTCAGGTAAATTAATATCTAGATAGAATCTTATGTGCATGCTTTCAAATGACCTTCGGTTGATGTTAAACTTGAGCTCATTTGAAGCCGTTTGGTGATGTGCACTTCCATTGCATCATAGATGTTTTTTTTCCCCATTTTAGCTGTCTTTAAACAACTCCTGCATCTTTTGCTAACCACGTGGCAGATTCTTATGGTCTTCACTGAATTACTAACGAATGAATTGTTTGACCCACAGCTTACTTAGACCTGTTAGGTCGATGTATATAGCCCCTTAGAATTCGCCAATTTCATTATGGGCTTGGTTTGTAATCCACCCATGGGCTATTCATAAAGCCCACTAAGAATAAAAAATCTAAAATTAAATGATTTTAATATTACAAATATCTGCCTTTTCCAAAGTGTAAAAACTAAAAATCAACTATCCAGTGGTGGCCAAGCATTCACGAGGCGGTGGGATGTAAGATTGTGCCAAGTGGCATTGCAAAAGAAATTCAAAGTCGTTGCAAAATCAAACTTGTGGGACAACAGGATGTGGTGGGCCTGGGTCACTACTCTTCATCAGCCCAGAGCCCACTCTCTCACCCACAAATTCCAAGCTTAAAAGGGACATCAAAGCGTGCTCATTTGGAAGTTCTCTCTTTACCTCACCAAATGCAAATTCGTTGAACACAACTTCTCTTTAGCTACTACATAGTTAGTTTCATTAATTTTTAGAGAGAGAAAAAGAGATGAAAGGAATTGATCTATTCTGTGCATCTTCGGCTTCAACAGCCATATGTGTAAGTAATATGGATCAAAGATCCATGGTTCGTAGTGGCTGTAGAGCCATCGATCGTCACAATCCGCTCATAAATGATGAATCGAGAAGACGAAGAAGAAGAAGAAGCAGATCATCAGCTCTGATCACCTCGGCCACTACTCCTACTACTTCTTCTTCTAATACTAATTCCGGTTCTCAACCAATTCCCTCAAATAAGCCTAAACAACATAATTTCCATCATCATCATCATCATCATCATCATCATCAAAATAAGAGTACAACTAGTACTAGTACTAGGAAGAAGACCACCTCAACATCCTCTACAAATTATAAGCCAATAATAAGTAGTACTAGTAGTAGTAGTACTGGTCTGGACGTGATTAGCCCTACTGGTTCCTCTAGATACCTCTTGAGCAACACTCCTTTCTTCGATGTGTTATCAGATCAATTCGACCCAGAAACCGCTTTGGTTCCTCTCGAACCATCGTCATCATCATCATCAAAATCCCACGCTTTGGCTAATTCTGTCGAACCATCGTCCTCGACATCGACCGGTACTGCTTTGGTTCCTCTCGAACCATCGTCGTCAAGATCCCACGCTTTGGCTCATCGCAAACCGTCGTCCTCGAGATCACGTGCTTTGGTTCCTCTCGAACCATTGTCATCAAGAAGATCCCTATCTGTAGATGCATCTCCTTCTCTATTATTACCTCCTCCGTCTTCTTCTTCTTCGACTAGGTCTCCTGATCAGGTTACTTTCAAGTCTCTCTCTCTAGCTCCTAATTATTATTATTTTTTTTTTTGTGCTTGTTAATTGTCATCGATTAATGCATGATTTGATTAATTAATTAATTAGCAGGTTGTGGTTTTGAGGGTGTCACTGCACTGCAAGGGTTGTGAAGCTAAAGTGAGGAAACACGTCTCTAGAATGGAAGGTAACATTAATTTAATTAATTAATTAATTAGTTTTTACTTTTTAGAGCAAATATTTACCTTGGATTGATCTTCTTCAGCAGTTTTCCAATGAAAACAATTACAGACAGTGCTAATTCGATACTTATATTATTACTATATAATAATGTTATTAAAACAAAATTCAAAGTTTGATTTTCCAAAGAATCAATTTCAGGTTTAATTAACAACTAATTAGAAATTATAATAGAATTGCATTTCCAAGATTGTAATTCCATTTCTTTATTCAATTCTCTTTGATTTTGCTTTTACTTTTTATTATTATTCGTTTTTTAAACTCATTTAATTAAAAAAGAAATATGGAATGGTTAAAACCTAAAGCTCATTTGACTATCCGTACTGTCAGGCCGGTATCTAAAACACTGCTAGAATAGAAGCAGCCTAGAAACCCTATCTTAATTAAATCACATAATTAAATACAGACAACCTGCATGACATTGTTGAAGGACCCACCCATATCAATTATGAAATCCCCACTAACTTGAACTTGGTGGGTTTTTGTCAATCATTAAAACTATTTGTTTTTGTATTTTTCTGAAGAGGAAAACTATTTGTATTTTAGAATATGGATTGGTATTATCTAAATACTAATTCACATTTTTACCTTAATTAATTGTGGTTTTAATTTAATTGATATGGTAAGCAGGAGTGACATCTTTCAGCATCGATTTTATGGCGAAGAAAGTGACAGTGATCGGAGACGTGACACCTTTAGGTGTGCTTTCTAGTGTCTCGAGGGTGAAGAACGCGCAGTTCTGGCCATCTTCGTCGTCAACATCCGCACCACCCTCTACATATTGATATTTAAAGTTGATTGTAAATTAAGTTATAATTAGGGGTATGTAAGGATGATGTTAAGGATATTTTTAATCTAATTTAATATAATATAATCTAATCTAATCTATTCATTTCATATGTAATCAAACCTGTATCTTTGCGTAAATTGTAAGAGAAGATATAAAAAAGAGTAAGTAAAGAACTTGCTTGGTTTACATTCATAATTTTTTACTCATCACCCTTTGCTTTGTTATGTATTTATTTTTAAAAGGTTAAGGGCCCGTTTGGTTCGTGATTGGAAAACATGTTTTCAAAAACTAATTTACACCTAAACTAATATGCATTTTGTAATACATCCAAAACTGTTTTAGAATTTACAATAAAAACATGTATGATTTTACAAAACAAAAAAAATGTTGTTTTCTTTGTTTTCAATGAAATCATTTAGGAGATTTGTGGCCCTAAATATTTTTTATTTTTTAAAATCTCTCCAAAGACTTAATTTAAATGAGTCTTGTCAAAGATTCGAACTTACGACCTCGCCAACCACTTGCCTTCCAACCACTCAGTCTTCCACATGAAATTATTTTTAGGAGATCTGTAACTCGAGTTAACAAAAATAAAACCTAAATCTAAGTTGTCAACACTAGTTGGCACATACATGAACTTCTTTATGAATCTGGGTCTAAACCTATCTGGCCATGGATAAACTCCTTCCTTTATGTACATAAGTTAGATTATGAAAAATGTAAAAAAAGTTCCTAAAAAAAAGTCATTCTGATTTTAATCCTTTTTTATAAATTTAGTCCTTAGTTTTGGACATAAAAGTTATAAAAGTAGGAATTAAATTTATAAAATAAGGATTAAAATTACTTTTTTTCAGGGACTTTTTTTACAAAACCACGTTAGATTATTATTTTTAACCTATTGAAGAAGCCAAATTAAAGACAGCTCTCAAAACCTAACTAACTGGTAAAAAGATCACAAATTGATGACATGCATTGTTTACATATTTCCTAAAAGAATCAAGAATGGTCATCTATATCTTTGATGGGGACATGATTGGGGTTACTTTCCAACCTTTGCTTAGTTGCTTATGCTTCCTGCCCCTGCTTTATTATTTGCTTTATTTGAGATTTTGGAAGCTTTCACTTTCTTCTTACTTTCCCTTTTCTTATGTATTCCTTCTTTTACCCTAATCCCAAGGATAAGATTTCTAAGTTTTATCGAAGGAGAAACTTTTGGTGTTCCTGAGATTTGTCCCATCTCAATGAATATGTCACCTGGACTATCATCCCAATCCTAGATTTGAAATATGTAGATCAAGAACCGGAATAGCCTGTTTTGGTTCCAAATAAAACCTAATTAGGAGTATCAATGGGCCAGGCTGGGCTTTGGTCAGATCGGGCTACGAGTCTACGACTACGCCAATAAATACCCAAACTTGGTTGGGCAGAGCCTTAGCCCAAAGATCTAGAACCCTAGCCCAAGCATATGGGTTTCAAAGCCTACATCGGCCAAGAGGCCCAGGAATGATTGGGCTTTTCATAACTAGGTTGTAAGAACACCAGATCAAAACCTTGGGCGCAATGGGCTCGGGCCAAATTGCCACACCTAAGACCAATGACACCCAGGCAGGTATTTAGTAAAGAGAATGGATCGGTGTACAGCCTTATTTGCACTTCGTTATTTTTCATTGATTGTGGGGCTCACATAGTGAGGAACTAATGACTGAGTTTTGGTGAGAATAATCTACAGATGAGTAGAACATCCCTACCAAAAATTATATCATTCTAAAATTATTAGCCCCACCAAAAATTGATGGAAAGTTGATTAAAAATTAACGATGAACAATGAACGATGAAAAAAAAAAGTCAATTTTTATGGATACCCAATACTTGAAGGTGTAGCATTTTCCTAATCTCTAATATAACAAAGTTTAATTTGTAGAATAACAATGCAATTAATCTTGAAATTACAAAATTATTCCTATTTTAATGAAAATTACAGATGCCCTAGTTGGTACAAATTCATCGTTAAATACGTGCAACACATAATAAATTCTAACACATCTTTATAATAAAACAAAACAAAACAAAACAATAACTTAAAAAAATTCAAAAATTCAAAGTTTATAAATCAGCCAATTTTTATTATTTTAGGCAATTTCTCAACTTTTGTTGCAGCTGCCAATTAGTTTATTTGAAGGTTGGCTCTTGAAGCCAACTTAGGTTGCAATGAACGGATCCAAGCGGGTAATTGGGACAAGCATGAGGGGTTGGGCCTTCGGAACTGCCAATCCAGGTCGTTCAGTCATATCGATCACTCCGTTGTTGCCAACTACCTTCCAATCAAAACATTGTATCAATGTTGCCAAGACCGCAGGCACCTCTAGTAGAGACAATCGCATCCCTGGACACCCTCTTCTCCCACACCCAAAGGGCAGCAGATCAAAATGTTGGCCCTTAACATCCTTAACGATTTGACTACTGGTCCGATAATCCTCACCTTTTCCTTCACCTTCGCAATCCTCATCAAGAGGCTTCGTCGCTATGAACCTCTCCGGTTTGAACTCTAACGGGTCCTTCCAGTACTTTGGGTTTCTATTGATGGACCAAATATTGACAAAGAGCTTAGTTTTGGCTGGGACGTCATAGCCTCCGATCTTGCAATCTTCGATGGATTCTCGTGCAAGCATAGGGCCAGGAGGGTGAAGTCTAAGTGCTTCTTTGACGATTGCTTCAAGGTAAGGAAGATTCGGAAGATCAGATTCGTCGACCAACCTACTTTTTCCCACAATTGAATAGATCTCTTCTCTTGCTTTCTCTAACATGTGAGGATGGTTTATTAGCTCCGCTAATGTCCATTCAATTGCACCAGCAGCAGTATCAGCTCCCGTGAAGATATCCTAATTAGTAGAAAAAGAAAGCGCATATCACTACAAAAAAGAACTTTTCGTGACGGTTAATTGCGACAGTTTCAATCCGTCGCAAAGGATTGAGTTATGTCAACAGTTTCTAAATTTCGTCATTTAATAATACATAATCATGTCTGTTTCTCATAACACCGTCGTTTAATTTATCAACAGGTTCAGCCGTTGTTATTATACTAAAAATAATAATAGAACCTATATCGTGACTTTTACTTATAGTAGCGATTCTAGTGACAGTGGTTTTTCCGTCACAAATAGGTTGTCCTTGTTAGCAATGTACGGTTGCTAACTCACTCTCTAGGTTCTCCTGATGCCACGTGTACTAAGAGAGAAAAGGGTGGAATTTTTAAAACCAACTCTCCGTAAATGAGTGCTGCTTTTTGGCCCGGCCCTTTTAGAAAACAAATACTAGATGCTTATGTGGCATGGTAGATCCCACTGCCATTTAAATTGGAAACTACCTCATAACACTTTTGAGAGGGGAAAAGTGGTAGGTCCCACCCCACTACATAAGCATCTCGCACCCATTTTGTAAAATAGTCAGGCCAAAAAGCTTTATTGTCCGTAAATTGTATATATGGCAACAATGGAAGCTAGGGACATGCAGTAGATAGCATTCCGTATAAAAAGTGTCGCTAAATATTTCATGTACGTTCCTAAGTAACCAGAGCGCGGGTCGGAGCGGGAACGAAAGCGGGAGCGGGAGCGTCGGAGCGGCCGGTTAAAAAATGTTCTTAGTTCTAAAATACCTTCGGAGCGAGAGCGTCAGAGCGTAGTTCGGAGCGGGAGCGCGAGGTTTCGGAGCGGGAGCGCCACCCCTATACCAAGGTTTCGGTTACTAAGGTACGTTCCATATGAAGGGTCGCAACTGTAAGGGGAGTGCGACTTTGTTTACCACTATGATTGATGTGGTTAGAGATTCGAGTAATAACCCCATAAGTAATTGGTGAGAAATTATCCTACGACTCGATCCACCGTTCTACAACACTCGACGTACTATATATTTGTTTTTCTTATCATTTACATATTAATTTGTAGGTGCAATTATTATTTAAAAGAGCTGTTTTTTAGCATTTCACGAAAAAAAATGAATATGAAGGGAATGACGAGAAGATTTAATTAATTACGTACCAATACGAAAGCCTTAATGTTCTCTCTTGTGATTTTGATATCTGAATTCTCATCTTCTGATAAATCGAGTAAGATACCAAGAAGATCTTCTTTAATTCCATCATCGTCGTCGTCGCCAACACCACCATCACTCGTAGTAATCTTATCTTTGTTCATCTTCTTCTTATTTCTCACCTCTTCACGATCGTTGATGATTCTTTCCATTGAAACATCATGTCTTCGCCGTATATCAGTGGATCTTTTGACAAGCCCTTGCAAATCTACATTTCGTAGAAACCAAAAAGAATCCGAGAGATTAAAGTGACCTGTAATCTCGGTCACCTCACGAACCAGCTCATGAACATACCTAGTCTCATCATCTTCATCATCTTCAACCCTGCTTCCTCTAGAATAAGTGACACCCAGCATCATTCGGCTAACCATATTGTTGGAGAGTTTGGTAATTTCCTTGGAAAGATTCACCGTTTCTTTATCGTTCGACTTCTTTACTAAAAATTGAACTAATCTCCGGATCTCGTCCCTTGGAATGTGTGTATATTGTGTAAGAGCCTGGCCGCTGAGAAGCGTGGACACACATAGCTTTCTCATAAACTTCCAGTAAGGTCCATAAGGCGCAAAGGAGAAGCCAGAGGAGTTGTAAGATAGGTTTTGGATGTGAATGGGTAAAGGGCGTGAAGTGAAGGTTAGGTCATTTGTCATTAGAAGCTCTTTCGCTATTTCAGGGGATGAAGCCACGATGCATTGAACAGAAGGTAGACGGAGATAAATCAAAGGACCGTGTTGAGTTGAGAGTTTGTGAAAAGATCTGTAAGCAATGAAGGGGTCGACGAGGTGGGTATGTCCAATGATGGGTAAGCTCATTGGACTCGGAGGGAGGCGATAGCGGCGGCACGATGTCGTTGTTGTTGTTGTTGTTGTTGTTGTTGTTGATGATGATTTATTAATCTTCTTAAAGGAAAAGATCATTGCCTTAAGCAGAACATACAGAGCAATGAAGAAGGTAATGGAGTAGAAGAGGAGGTGAAGAAGAAGAAGCGCCATATTTTTAATTATCATCCGTATTCATGCTAGTATATATATATATCATGATCGAGTGTAAGTGGGACTTCAATTAATAGAGGAATTGACATGCGCATAAACTCGGCACGCACATTAATTAAACAGTATAAATTAATTAAGAAACTGGTAGTTTAATTTGTCTGCTTTGAATCACACTCACTGATCACCCAGCACCCCCGGTCACCCCAGTCCCAATACTACAAATTAAACTTCAAGCTAGTGGTTGGGTTGGCTTGATCATTAGGGGATATTTAAGTAATGTAGGAACCACATGGCGCGTACGTGATCGATCTTGAATTCAATTAATATTTCGAATATATATCCAAACAAACAAAAGATACATATTTAACACGGACATATCGATACTTATTTATCTATTAATTACAAGCGTTGTGCACGTACGTTGCGTGTATTCCTCACACTGAACTTCCTCCTTACACTGATTTTGTATTAAACTATTAATACAATAAATTACAAAAAAAATTACAAAAAAAATCAAACATCAACATGAAGAAAAAAAAAACGACACATTGAAGGTAGATTACTATGGTGATCAGTAGGACTAGATCACAATAAGATAAGATAATTGAATGTGGAAGAGAGATCTGAGGAACAAAATTTCATTACTCCCTCTTGCAATCGTTCAGTTTTCAGTTTTCAAAGATGGAAAGATCATGGGATAAAATATGGTTAGGTAGTGACAAATGAAAAGACCAAATTGCCCTCTATAACAGGATTTACCAAGGGCAAAAGATGACTTGTTTGCCCTTCTAAGTTTAACTTAAACTTTGATAAAAAATATTTAATTTAATGTTAGCAAAAGTAAAAAGCCTAAAACAATAGTAATTGGTTTAACTAATAGTATAGATATAGAAGTTTTATTTAAGTTTAAGTTGTAAGTTTGGCTTTTTATACTTTTGGTTTTGCTATAATATATATATATATATATATGGTTTGCCACAGATTTATTTCTTCCACCAACCGGAGGGTTTAATTATTTATTATTCCTCAAATGATATTTTATAAGCTTAGTGGAGTAATTATTTTTACTTTTTGTGCAAAACTACATTAATTGTTTAATTAATTATAATAAATTGTGTATCAAAAAATTAATTCGTGTAGAATAAACAAATTTTAATTATCTTGTGATGGTCGACGTTGGACCTATTATTGATCTTTCAGATCTCGTAGCATCATATTGTCGTCGATCATTCATCTTTACACGATAGATCGTGTTGCACGTGTTTTAAATAAAATACTTTAATTGAGTATTGCTTAACCGACACCTTTTTGTGACCACATACGATATTAAACACACAGTGAAGCCCACATAAAAATGATTCAAAAGATAAATTTTCAGCAACCAATTAAGGCATAGATTTTAGGACTCATATGGAGATGATCCCATGCCTGATGAATATGATAAGTGGTCGATAAGCTCTGTTTTGTGACTTCCGAATATGTTTTGCACTAATCAAATATATATAATATAAGAATCTTAAAAAAAAAATTATACTTTTAGGGACGGTCTGTGTGGTCGTCATAACCAAAAACAAGCAAATCCGCCATGGATTTCCGTCGTAGATTTAAATCAATGATTTTCGACCGTTGGTAAAAATAATATCTATAAAGAAAATTAGACTTTTGGCGATAAATTGTTCTACTAAAGACGGAACAATACCATAGGGGAAAATCTGTTCGTATCAATGTTTTAAAATTCGGATCGGTAATCGAACCGGAGAAACTAGTGGGTTGGGTCAATCTGGTTGAGCCAGTAAGTTGACCAGTGAGTTAATTTAAATATTATTAATATAGTAATTATAAAAAAATATGCACAGTTACATGTAGTACAGATGGTAAACAAGACTATTAATTCACTTTTGGGTCTTGTGTTCAAAATTCAACAATAACACAATTTTGAGAAAATACTAAAAAAATAAATACATGGTAAATATAATTTGAACAACATAGTAACTAAATATAATTTGAACAACATAGTAACATCAAATTGATTGTAGTTGAGATGGTTTGGATGTAAATTGTCAAGTAGTGTAGGGTTCAAAACCTCTACCAAACATATTTTGCTAAAATAAAGAATTTAAAACATCGATTTTTAACTGAGCTGGGTCTCTTGGTTCACTGGTTCAACCGGCCGGGTAAACCGGTTCACACAAAAGAAGACGATTTTTTTAAAAAATGCTGGGTCAGTATGAACCAGAATCAGATTTTGGACTGGGTCACCAGTTCACCAGTTGAACCGACCGATCCGATTTTTAAAATATTTGTTCGTATGATTTAGAATCCCTTTGGAGACAGTTATCTCATACTAATAAAGGTAAAAAAATGCCACAAATACTATCCATGATGACAATTTAAAGATGGATTTTGTGCCTGTAATATTCTTTAGCTACGGTTTTCATGTTTACGACGATTTTATACTATCGGTAAATCCTCTTATTCGTTAATGCTCTCCTCACCATATATATCATCCTCAAGTTTTCAGAAAACAAGAAAGGATATTTTGTAAATTTTTTAATTTAAAACATTGTTGAAGACATGGGAAAGTTGTTTTAGTAAATTCAAAACATCACAGACAAGTTCTTGAAAACCAAAGCTAGGTGGTACTAAATTAATTAATTATATAATGAGTGCAAGCGAGGGATTAGTTCATGTAGACTGTAAAATCTATTGGTTTGTTTGGATATGGTATTTTAAGTAGGAAATTTGAAGGGATCAGGGATTTGGTGGAAAACGATTTATAACATGATTTATAACTTAAAAATTACACAAAATTCTTGGTTCCTACAAAATTTCTACTTAAAATTCTCCATCCAAACAAACCATTTATAAAGTGTGAACTGTGAAAGCCAAAAAGCAAAATTTGTGAAAAATTTACACTGAAGTAGTACTATTAATTACTAGTGGAGTGTATTTTATGTTCCTAAAATTAATAATATATTGTTCTGTTATACATGACTTTTGATTTTTAGAAAAATATTTTGTAGGGTCCAGATATTTCCACCAATGTTATTATTGTTACACACTTACACCCAACTTAACTTACACTCTATTTACACCCACTTGTAAATCCCATGGTTTGTACTTCAGAGTAAATTAAGTTGGGCTACAAAATGGGCCTGGGTTTTCTGTCCTAAATCCTAATGCATGGACCTATGTTATATTTGAGATCAAACTCAAAGGGAGATTTTATGGGCGCCTTCCAAAAACTTGTTGGCAAGCCCTGAATGAGAGTGCCCACAATAAACTTGTTTGTTGTTGTTGCCCATGCTTCAGTTCTTGTTAGCACTATCACCTAGTTTGGTCAAACAATTTTAACCGATCTAAAATTCTTCCAAAATTCATATGGTTGATTATGTTTATTTGGGCTTGGAGAATCTAGATCAGAGAAAAAGAAATAAGAACAAGACTTCCAGTCCATTCAAAAGCTAGACGAACAATTAAGAAGAATAATAGTGATGATTAATTTTATTGGTAGTAAGTCTGCCACCAACATTGAAAGGGGTGCTGATAAAACTTCCCTAACTCAAATTCATACGTACCTACCCAAGTCTCCCAAAAATGCCTTTGGGATCGACCCCTCAATCTGTCTATTTATACAGATTGAGGTAGCACTTTCAATCCACCATTTATTATGATTTATGTGGTCCCCACAACACACAATGGGTGGTGGATTGAGGGTGCCACCTCAATCTGTTTATAGTGTGTTTGGATGTAGAATTCAAGTTTCCCACGACAAACATGAGTCCTTAGAAACATGAATCCCTAAAAACATGAATCCTTTGGTTAGTTTGGCAACCATAAAAGAATCCATTGATTCATGAATCCTTGGAAGCTTGAATCATTTGGTTTGTTTGGCTGCCATTTAAAATCCAAGAAAAAAATCTCTATTTTGTTGTTTTAATTTTGTGGGGTGTAATCTGCATTAAGTTGGGTGAATACATAGTGAATCCTTAGTTTAGAATTTCAGCAAATTCTAAAGGGGGGTAGGGGAGGTAGGACTCTAAAATATGTTTCCCTGAGAAATAAGTTTCTAGGGATTCTTGGCAGCCAAACAAATTAAGGAAACATGAATCCCAGGTCCCCACTGAATCCCTACCCTGGAATCCCCCTTCCAAACAAATTATTAAATAGACAGATTGAGGGGCCGATCCCAATAACACTTCTGATAGTCTACACCACCACACTGCATGCTGCCTGCTCATTCCATTGACCTGAAGTGCCTCTTGAAGGATCAGAAAGAGCGCTTATATAGTCACCCGAGATTCTTACCCACTAAATTCATACATTAACATGTTACCATTAAATTTAGAGAGAAAATGAGAAGTGGATTCAATGCATCTTCTCTCTCCAAATTTAATTGAAAACCCATCCATGGAATAAAATTTTCCGGGAAATCTTGGAGAGCAAGAGATATATGACACGTGGAACAATCTCCTTCATTTGCATTTATAAACAAAATCCAATACTGCCCTAGAATTACAAACAGGTTTTCTATCTATTGATAGAGAAAATCTTTGGCGTCGGAGTTTACTATGGAAAGCATTAAAATTGTTTTGATTCGTTATGTGTAAGGAAATTAATGGTCTTTGATTTGTGGGACCCATCTTTTCTATTTAAAGGCCAAGACATAATAAGAACGCATTGTTTGTGGAAATTTAGATGATGATGATGAAAAAACATCTTCTTGTTCTTCTCTTGGTCGTCTTCTTCTTCTTCTTCGGTAGCTGCGTCTCAGCAAGAACCCTTTCATCGGCAGGTGACGATTATGTCAATCAAGAATTGCATTTTGGAGAGTTACCCAAGGGACCCACCCCTCCATCTGGGCCGTCGAAACCACCACCACTCAAAGAACTACAACATCATGATGGTGATCAGAATGGAGGGCTGAGATTTGGTGAACTTCCCAAGGGAGTACCTGTTCCTCCATCTGGACCGTCCAAGCCTCCATCTCATATGGGTTCGGTTGTAAGCGGGGATGAGAAAGAAGGAAGATTGCAATTCGGAATGTTGCCCAAGGGAGTACCTGTACCTCCATCTGGGCCGTCCAAACCTCCACCTCACGTGGGCTTGGTAGGAGATCTTGGTGATGGTAAACGAGGGTTGAGATTTGGGAAGCTGCCTAGAGGACCCATAACTCCATCTGGACCGTCCATGCCCCCACCACTTCTTAATAGTCTGCCGAAGATCATGTGTGACGGGTTAATTTGTTAAAGTGGTGTACGTGTATCCCGTCTCTCTATGTTTCGAATTCAATAATAAGAAATTAATGAAAAGTAATTCACTCTGATTATCACCAAAATGGATTATACAGTTCAATGGATTTGCAAATAGGCCGAAGATATATCAACACAATTTTTTACTAAAACTATATTAATATAATTATAGTAGAATAAGCGGAATTGATAATACAGATTTTATAAAATAGCATGTTGGTCGTATAAATTCAATAAATCACACTTTCTGCAGGTCTAGATGAAGATGATTGAAATGTTATCACTGTCGTATCCAAAAATTATACATTATAATACTTCTAACCCATTATAAATTTAAATAGAAGACACCTCAAATTTACCAATTTTATAAATACAAATTTAAAAGGGTTAGAAATTTTAGAAGAGTGATTTTTAAGTACCATAATCAACATGGTAAAATAATTAAGTAGGACATCCTTAGAAGCAAACAACGGCTTGTTCAATTGATTTGCATCCCTTCCTATGATTTGGGAGGTTACCGATTCAAATCTGAATCTTAAAGGCCGGTGAACATAGTCCCTTGTAAAAAAAAAAAAAAAAATCAAATATTAAAGGTGGCCCTTTTCATTTATTGAGGTAATAAATATATCAAAATCAATTTGAGATCATCTTTATACGAGCCCTAGGGGCTTATTGTGCCTGAGTGTTGGCGTGGGAGTTTATTTATGGAAAGGAAATCTCTTTTGATCCGTTAGTGTGGAAGGAAATTAACGGTCATATCGATTTGCGGGACCCATCATTTTCTATTTAAACAAAAACTGACCCTAATGTTCCTAGTCCTCTACTTCGCTAGTTGCAGTTCAGCAAGAAGCCTTTCATCAGCGGGAGCAGGTGATGATGATTATTATGGGAATCTCGTGGAATATTTGAGAGGACGGATGAGATTTGGTTAACTGCCCAAGGGACCAATTCCCCTGTATCTGCGCTTCCACCGATAGGAAATCTTGATGACGCTGATGATGATGATGGAGATGACAACCAAGGATTGAGATTTGGGAAGCTGCCCAAAGGACCAATATCTATATCAGCGCCTCCACCGATAGGAAATCTTGATGATGGTGCTGATAAACAAGGATTGAGATTTGGGAAGCTGCCCCAAGGACCAATACCTATATCCGCGCCTCCGCCTATAGGAAATCTTGATGATGGTGCTGATAAACAAGGATTGACATTTGGGAAGCTGCCCAAAGGACCAATACCAATATCAGCGCCTCCACCGATAGGAAATTTTGATGATGATGTAACAGGAATCTAGATCGAAATCTTGATGATGATGATGTGATAGGAATCTAGATCAATTCCTACTCAGAGGCGACAGACGAGACAACTTAAACACAAGTATAATAAAACCAAGGGTCCTCTTAACGTCTACCAAGGTTATTTTTGAGCTGAGCGTTTTTGCAAGTCAGAGGCCTTCAAATTAACTGAATTTTTGTAGATATAATATTATCATTATTTATAAGATGTCTACAAAAAATCAGCTCAATAAGTGATACTTAACCCTCCAAACAAATCACTTTAAATGTCAGCCGTTCATTCATACTATTAAAGTCAAAATTAAGTGTTCGTGGTGATAGAAGGTGCTAGAGGTCTCGGATTGAGCTGAATTTTTTAGATATGATCCAAATAATATAAATAACACACATATAAAAAAATCAACCGATTTGGACAACCTTAAAAAACACAAAACTTAAAAGCTTATCATGTGCCCTAAGGGCACATGTTAACAAAATCCTAAAACAAAACTACTTTTTTTTCTGTCATTTTATCGTCCCCACTTGGGTATAATATTTTCTACATACTTTTAAATCTAATCTAATAAGAAAACTAAATATTAAATAAACAATAACTGCTGCATAGGATAAATAACCATTTGCTTTAAAAAACTTTCTCTAATATTGCTAATGTGAAAAGAAATTTAAAAGTTGACATGGCAGAATAGACATCGTGAAATTCAATGTCTATTTCTAGACATTCAACTTTATAATGTCTTACCATTTATGTCAGAAATTTTTATCCCTCTAAAATTTTTAGCTATTTTTTAAATAAATTAAATAAGTTGGATTAAGTGTCACATCAAAAAAAAAAAAAGCATCTCAATAATTGTATTAGATATACATTTTTCGAGAAAAGTACATTAAAAATGCCTTAATTTGGAGAAAATGCACTTTACGTTACCATTTTTAAATTAAATACAAAAATAACATCCTCCCTCAATGTTTGCCCAAAATCTTCCAAAAATACCCTCCTAGCTTTACTGTCGAGACCCCTTTATTCTTCAATCTAGGCCGTATACCCAATTCTAGACTCGCATGTAGAAACATTTCATCTAAAAAGTAAAGGTATTTTGGGGTAAAATAAGGGATGGGTGTTGATAGCAGTGTTCTCTTTTACCCCGCCTTTAGAAAACAGTTTTGTATTGTATATTTTTTTTTAACGGTAAAAGATTATATATTAATAGAGGGAAAAGAGGATACAAGATATTCCAAGAAGGAACCTAACAGGAAACCAAAGAAAGAAATACTAAGGTTGGCTTGCAAACCATCTTAATAATTAGGCGGTAACGAATGGATCGAAGCGAGTAACTAGGACAAGCATGATGGGCTGAGCCATGGGAACCGCCAGTCCAGGCCGTTCAGTCATATCGAGCATTGTTCTGTTTCCAACTAACTTCCAATCAAAGCATTGTATCAACATCGCCAAGAACTTGGGCACCTCAATTAGAGACAGCCAAATCCCCGGACACCCTCTTCTTCCACTCCCAAATGGCAACAAATCAAAATGTTGGCCCTTAACATCCTTAATGATCTGGCTTGTTCTATGATACTCGCCTTCGCCACCTTTGGGAGGGATCGAACTCATGAACCTCTCTGGTTTGTACTCTAAGGGGTCCTTCCAGTACTTTGGGTTCCTACTGATGGACCAAACATTGACAAAGAGCCTAGTTTTGGATGGGATGTCATAGCCTCCTATCTTGGAATCTTGGGTTGATTCTCTTGCAAGTATGGGTCCAGGAGGATGAAGTCTAAGTGCTTCTTTGAAGATTGCTTGTGTTAGGAATTTCGTCATACCAACGACACATCCCCGACGCACAGCGGAACAGGCTTAAGGATCTTGAGACTTAATAACGATGAATCAACAAGAAAATATAATGACGAAGATAAAAACAAGCATCAACCACAACACAAGATATACGTGGTTCACCCTCACGGGCTACATCCACGGCCAAATCGGCGCACCGGAGAAACTTCCACTATTATCAAGAACATATTACAATGCTTCTTACTCAACCAACCAGATAAACACACATCAAGGATGTTACAAGACTTACCGGAGAACACCAACGAGAATCCATTAGAGATCGACTCTCTAAACTACTCCCAACAGCACACTCACATCATCTTCAACCTTGAAAGTCTATCTCCATGGTTGTACATAGTAACAGAGGAGAGAACACATGGAGAACACTAGAAACTTGGGTTGGGGCAGGGGCCCCAACCCCCATGAAGAAACCCTCAAACCCTAGATCCTCACAAACCCTTTCTCTCTCTCAACAAGTCTCTCACACTTTTGGATTCCTCACTACACAAGAAGACCAAAACCCTAGGTTTACCTCTTCTTGAACCTTAGGAACTCCAACACCTTTACATTGGCCTCATGGCACTCTTTAGCACACCTCTAACCTATCTAGGACCTCCCTATTTATAGGTTTACAAGAGGTATCCATGAAATAGGAATCCTAGTCCAAGAAGGACTCAAAAAATAGCAACTTCATAAATTAGCAATTGCCTTCCAAGGGGTGTTGCCAAAAACTCTACAGCTTGAAGGTAAGGAAGTTGGAAGATCAAATTCTTCAACCAACCTACTCTTTCCCACAACAGAATCTATCTCTTCTCTTGCTCTCTCAAACATGTTAGGATGGTTTATTAGCTCCGCGAATGCCCATTCAATTCCACTAGCGGCCGTATCAGTCCCCGTTATGATGTCCTAATCAACAAAAGAATAGGAAAGTAGAAACTGAAAACTTCTAAAAAAAAAATGGAGGGATGCTAGCAAGAGTCGCTAACTAATTTAATAAACACTAACATAAATAGTTCAACTTTAACATTAAATAACTCTTCTATAAAATAAAAATAACTCATCTTCATGAGTTACCAACACAAATAAATGAATGGAGGGACGAGAAAACTTACCAACCCAAATGATTTAATGTTTTCTCTTGTGATTGTGATCTCTAAATTTTCATCTTCTAATAGATCGAGTAAGATATCGAGAAAATCTTTATTAAGTACTCCATTTTGATCACAAGCACCATCACTCGTCTTCCCTTTCTTCTTCTTATTTCTGATCTCTTCGCGCTCCTTGATGATTGTTTCCATTAAAACATCATGTCTTTGTCGTAGATCGATGGATCTTTTGGCAAGTCCTTGCAAATCAAGATTACATAGAAACACAAAAGAATCTGAGAGATTAAACTGACCGAAAACATCTGTCACCTCTCTAACCAGGGTTCGAGTTTCCCCGCCTTGATCTTCATCGTTTCCAGAATACCTAACACCCAGCATCATTCTACTAATTATGTTATTGGCAAACATCATAATTTCCTCCGAAACATTCACTGGTTTGTTATCGTTCGACTTCTTTACTAAGAAGTGAATTATGGGATGTGCTTATATTGGGTAAGAGCCTGGCCGCCGAGGAGCTCAGACATACAAACCTTTTTCATGAACTTCCAGTAAGGTCCGTAGGGAGCGAAGGAGAAGCCAGAGGAGTTGTAAGTGACGTTATGAATGGGAATGGTTACGGGACGTGAAGCGAAGATCAGTTCATTAGTCTTGAGAAGCTCTTTTGCAAGTTCAGGAGAGGAAGCGACAATGCATGGAACAGAGCCAAGACAGAGATGCATCAAAGGACCGAATCGGATTGAGAGTTTGTGAAAGGATTTGTAGGGGACGGTGTCGATGAGGTGGAGATGTCCAATGATTGGTAAGCTTATGGGACTGGGTGGGAGGCGATATCTCGTTGATCTGTTCTTTATCTTGAAGGTAAAGATGGTAATTTGAAGCAGAACCAACAGAGAAATGAAGAAGATAACAGAGTAGAAGAGGATGTGAAACACCATTGTTTTATTAATCAGTAATACTGCACACAAAATGATCTTGGATTTGGATATATTTCTATATAGATACATCGATAGATTATAGTGTTCTCCGCGCTTTAGTTCCTAGTGCTTAGTGATGTGTTCTTTGTGTTACTAATTAATGATGTCTCTCTTGCGTTCTTAGGGCAAGTGCTATGCACACCTTAAACAAGCAAAAAAAATATTTTTTAAAGTTTGGGCAAGTACCATGGGAACCACAAACAACCAAACCCCTCCCTTCGGTCCTATATTTAGGACTTGGGATAGGGATTTGAGGGAGGAGGCAAAGAGTGTGCCGTGCGGCACAATCTGTGCCATACGACAGAGATTTTGCCATACGGCACACTTTCCGCCTCCTCCCTATTTTCCTATATTGAAATAGTATCAGTTCCGTAATTAGTTGAAAAATGGATCCTTATTTTCTGAATCAATTAACTACAAAAAGAGAGCTCTAGAATAAGATGAAAGGCAAGTATTGTACCATACGGCACAATCTGTGATGTCCCTTCTTATTTTCCCATGATTTCCCTCGAAACCTTAAACCCTACCCCAAACAACCTAAATAAAAGTTTACCATGGCACTTGCCCTTACATATTTTATGATTAAACAATAACCTTAGAGCAAAAAAAAACAAAGAATCACAAAGTGCAATCTGTCACACTAGTTTATTACTTTATTTCTTTGAAATAGTTGCTTCATATCAGTTACAAGTTAAGGTTGGCTTGGCGCTTGCGAGCCATCTTTGGCGAAAGTGAACGGGTCCAAGCCAGTAGCCAGGACAAGCAAGATGGGGTTAGCCTTGGGAACAGTCAATCCAGGTCGTTCAGTCATATCAATTACTGCATTGTTTCCATTGCCAACTAACTTCCAATCAAAGCATTGTATTATTGCAGCCAAGACCGCGGGCGCCTCTAGTAGAGATAACCAAATCCCTGGACACCCTCTTCTCCCAGTCCCGAATGGCAAAAAATCAAAATGTTGGCCTCTAACATCCCTATTCTGACTCGTCATGTCCTGATCATATTCTTCACCTTGGCCACCTTTAAGAGAAGTACTCTGCTTTGACGTCATGAACCTCTCCGGTCGAAATTCTAAGGGATTCTTCCAGTACTTTGGGTTCCTATTGATGGACCAGACATTAACAAATAGCCTAGTTTTAGCTGGGATATCAAAACCTCCAACCTTGCAGGCTTGTGTCGATTCTCTTGCAAGCATTGGTGCAGGAGGGTGAAGTCGAAGCGCTTCTTTGAAGATTGCTTGAAGGTAAGGAAGATTTGGAAGATCTGATTCATCCACCAACCTACTCTTCCCCACGACTGAATCGATCTCTTCTCTTGCTTTCTCAAGTATGTGAGGATGATTAATAAGCTCCCCTAGTGCCCATTCAGCTGCACCAGCTGATGTATCGGTTCCTGCCGTCATGATATCCTAATCATTAACAACAAAAAAGGGAAAAAAAGAGAGAAGAAAGATTAGCATTGAGAGAGATGCTAGATGAATAACAAGGGGTGTATCTTAAAATCCCAGACTTACCAAGAGGAAAGCCTTAACGTTATCTCTGGTGAGTTTGATCTCTGACTTCTCATCTTCTGATACATCCAGTAAGATATCCAGAAAATCTTTCACCTTACCACCGTCATCGCTAGTCTTCTCTTTCTTCTTCTTTCTAACGTCTTCACGCTCTTCCATGATTCTTTCCAGTAAAATATCATATCTCTGCCGTATATCAACAGACTTTTTGAAAAACCCTTGCAAATCGAGATTTCGTAAAAACCCAAACGAATCCGAGAGATTAAACTGACCAAAAATCTCCGTCACCTCTCGGACTAGGGTTCGAGCTTCCTCAGCCTGGTCTTTCCTTCCAGAATACCTAATACCCAGCATCATTCGAGTAATTATGTTATTTGATAGCTTCATAAGTTCTTCTGAAACATTTACTGTTTCACCATCGTTTGATTTCTTTCCTAACAACTGAACTAATCTCTGGATCTCGTCCCGACGAATATACTGGCGTTGGGTAAGAGCCTGACCACCGAGGAGCTCAGACATTAAGACCTTTTTCATGAACTTCCAGAGAGGTCCATGGGCAGCGAAAGCAAAGCCAGCAGAGTTGTAATTGAGGTAATCGATGGCTATAGTTACAGGGCGTGAAGCGAAGGTTAGTTCATTGGTCATAAGAAACTCTTTTGCGAGTTCAGGAGAGGAGGCAATAATGCATGGAATGGAACCGAGACGGAGATGGATCAAAGGACCATATCGGGTTGAAAGTTTGTGAAAAGATTTGTAAGGAACAGTTTCGATGAGGTGCATATGTCCAATGATTGGTAAGCTCATTGGACTCGGTGGGAGACGGCACCTTTTTCTGTTATTGAAGGAAAAGATGGTTTGAAGCAGAACCAGCAGAGAAATGAAGAAGGTAATAGCGTAGAAAAGGAGGTGAAGCGCCATTGATATAAACTTATAATCAGTGCACACAGTACCTGGGACTCAGATCTCTCTCTCTCTCTCTCTCTCTATATATATATATATCCTAGAATTATGGAGGAACTAATGGCAGCAACAAGGCCAGCATGAACTCCTAATTGCACAGAAGCAATCAATCATTGCAGTTGAAAACTACTTTTGTCTACTCTCAATCTCTGCCACTCAACCAAATGCACCCCCCACTAGAGATTAGAGAACTTTAAAAAGGTTCGCTCTGTTAACTTAAGGAACAAAAAAAGTAAAATGGATTGATTAACAAATCTAAACAAAACGACAACTAACATATGGAAAAACAATAGGTCCAATTCAGAATCTTCGCAATGATAATATTTGTTAACCCCACCAGTTAGTAGAAAGAAATCACGTTTTTTTCTGGTGTCGCTAGAGGTGCCGGTGTGCAGTACAGTCACAACCCAAAAATACCACCACCAGAAAACAAAACAAAACAAAACAAAACAAAACAAATCTTGTATTACCTACAAAGTTTTTTAAACGTCTAATTGTCTTTATCTTTTTTCTCCCTATAGTTTCCGGTTGTTGGCGCTGGGCCCCGGAGCGTCAGCGCGTAGGTCATAGTCATGTTCATCATTACGAAATCACATTTTCAAACTTTTATTATTGCGTATATCATATAATTCGTAAACGTCTCTTTTACATACCAAACCTCAAAAATATAGTATGGACAACCCAAATGGGTTGATTACATAAATCATCCAAGGAGTCACAAGGAAAGGGGTAACACTAACAACTCAAGTAGACTCTTGAGAACTAATAAATGGGTTGTTGGACTGACTCAAGTAGGGTAACACAAACAACTAAAAGTCTGGGATTCTCAATTTATCAGTTGAGACCAAATTTGGGTGATAGAGAGCCTGTCCTGATCTTGGTTAGACCCAAAAATACTTCTTCTTACTACCCAAATTCAAGTTGCTCTTTCTCGTCACTCACCAATTAAGCTTGCTTATAAATTCAAACAACATAAAAAAAAATTCTCTAAAATCTTTCACTTATAACAGGGATGGGAAAAACAATGCTTAATAAGTCTATAGCCACGCATTCAATAATTTGCACCCTCCCTATAACTTACATTCTCATTTCACTTGTGCAACCTCTCCAAATGATTTCGCTCAAGAGACTTTGTAGCTTGCCGCATTCCCATCCCCTATCTACTACTAATACTCTTCCTTTACTCCTTCCACATACCACAAATTTCATTAAAGCACCTTAACAACTATATATATTTACTTGGATGAGATGCTTGAACACTTCTAGTAATTAAGTTTTGGATCTACATACTGAACTTTTGAAATTTTCTGGTTCCAATTCCGACATGAACAAGCCTCTTCTTATCAATCTAAACTGAACAGGCATATATTCACCAATATAATGCTCCTAATCTCGGGAGGCCCAACTTATGATCAAACACTTCTTCCTATCCTGCCATAAAATACTTGACTTTGTAAAAGACAAATGAAGAACTATAAAATCTAGAGGGAACTCAAAATCAATAGAACATAAGAACAATAGTGTAAGATCGATGTGATTGAATCCTCTAGTATGATTATCGATCTCTCTGCAAGATCAGTGGATATAACAGTATAACATACAAGGTTTCAAAGAGATAAGTTCCGTAGCTATGCCTCAAATGGATGAAATAACTAATAAGAGTAACTTAAACAAGTATAAATGATCTTTAATCATTTCAATTTTTCCCTTCATATCCTGAACAAAAACCAATCAACACAAAAGGGCTAGTTTTTCATTCCTTTGTAGAGTTCTCCGAGAACTAGAAAAACCCTACAGCCCAAATGCTTAACTCCATCTTTTCATAAGATAGCAAGAACTTGCAGTATACAACAATCCTCCAATTGACAAAAGCAAGATCAACACAACACAACACAACACAAGCTAATGTAGGCTTCAAAATCAACATACCCAATCAACAACAAAAGGCAACTCCAAAAATAATTGGAGTTGGCTAAAAAATATTCAAACTGTGATTGGTGTTTTACTAATTTCTCATATAAACATAACCAGGAGTGGCTACAAATTAGTTGTAGAACTACCATAAAAAAAACAGATACAAAAATTAACTACAAAATTATGAACCGCTCTTACCCAGCTCAAAACTTTTGCTCAAACAGTAGAAAGAAGACCCATTTCTCTCAGCTTTTCGAACTGGCCATCTGATTTTCCGCCATTTGTGAGAAAACTTTCGTCGCCATCATATTATCTTCAAAATAACGAGCATAAGGATGCTCCTTTGGAACAAGTCTTCGATACTTCTGGAACTGTTTGTCCGCCTCATCTTTCTTCCTCAACAAAGTATAAATAATCCCCTGACAGAGATACGGCCGAAAATCCCTTGGTTCTTCCTTCACAAGCTCCTGATAAACCTTCAATGCATCTGAATATTTCCCCTCTATAACCCTAACTTGGGCAACTAACAATTTAAAGTCCCTCAGCTCCTCTTTGTTCTTTTCCACCTTACACCTTTCCATGGCCTTATTGATTCTCTTCAATACATCTCCTAATTCACCAGAATCAGACTGTGAAGCCGCCATTACAAGACCATGGTAAGCTTCAACAGAAAGTGGGTCTTTGGAGAGTATCTCCTCAAACCCTAGTTTCGCCATTTCTGATTCTCCTATTGAACTCTGTAGATGGGATTTTAATAGAGACCATTCCTTCTCGGAAGGATCGAGTTGGATCAATTTGTCGAGAATGGAGATGGCTTCCTCAATTTTCTTGTCCTTGATCTTGGCTTCCATTAGGGATTTGAGCCCTTCAACATCGTCAGGAATGGAATCGAAATAGTCTTCTACAGTTTTCTCATTTTCCTCATCAGCTTTTGTTTCGTTGGTATCTTCGGTGGATTCAACGGTTGGTTGAGGGACTGGAGAGGCAAATGAGGGTTTGTTAAAGCGGCAAAAGAAGAGAGAGGTAGTGACGATAGCGATGCAGGTGGTTTTGAGAAGAGAGGAGAGTGGTTTTAGGGTTTCGAAATGGAATTTGTTGGAGTTGTTTTGTGGGTTTGTAGAGAGAGAAGAAGAGGAAGTAGCTCTGAGAATTATATTCGTCTTTGAAGGGGGTTTGAGTGAGAAAGAGGAGATGGGTTTTGAAAATGATGGACGATGATGGAGTGAGAGATGCAGAGGGTTCTGGTAGTGATTGATTTTGGCTAGGGTTTCCATTTTTGTGCAGAGAGAGAGAGAGAGAGAGAGGGAAGAGCTAAAACCCTGAAAGAAGATAAAATGGCAGGACTGAAGCCAGTGAGCTAAAAGCCTAAAACCCTCGGACGTTCAGGGTGACACTGGACCCATTATCAGGCTTAGGGATGGTAGTCCAGCTCACAAGCCCAAGTCAAAGACTGGCCCAGTACCCAGTCTGGACTATAAAAAAGAAATTGGCTGTTTAAATATTAATTTGTAGTCATTTTGTAGGCTCCCACCAAAATCTGATTGGCAGGTCCCGATTGTAGGCACCCTCCGAATTTGCATTTATTGTTGTTGAGCTGTTGGCAGGCTTCAATCATATTAGCTCTGAGAATTATATGCAAGATGGAATTATTTTTTACCTACAAATGCCGGATCTCACAAAGTATAAATATCGCAGCAACCGCTCCATTTTATTTTTATTTTTTATAGGTCAACTCTTCAAATTAATTATTTTTATTATTATATTGTTTATCATCAGACTAGTAACCATTTTAATCAGTGGAGGCACTAATTAATGAAGGTACGTTCATGGTGTTAATCTATCCGAGAATCAAGACCCCATACATTCGGGGAGTTTGTTTTTGAAATGGTGGACGTGGATTTTGGGTATCTGCTCATTGTAAATATGTTGGTTCTAGACTTTTGGTTCTTGTAAGTTTTGGTTCCAATACTCAAATACTTAAAATAAGAGCTAGCATAATCAGTTCCAACTTCGGTCGGTTCTTGTGTATTGTTTTAGTTGAAATCTTTTTTATTATTCTTAGGGTTTGGTTCAAACATGAAGAATCAATAATGGGACATGCTCGCATATGGTAGAAAAACAAGTGCCAATCTTTTTCGAATATTACCTTTTCAAATTCTTGCAC
>MVGT01003660.1:379052-434653 GCA_002174775.1 Macleaya cordata | reverse complement strand
AAAAGTGAATGTATTGAAAATGTGTCTCTTGAAATGCCACGACAGATCCACGAGCGTCACAATTGGACCACATTTTGTGCTAACCGCCATGCTCACAATTAGTCGTTTTAATGTTCTCACTTACATTTTCGTTCTAATTATCGTTTTTGTTCCCGCTCTGCATTTTGGTTACATTATAAATTTTTCTCAAGCAATTATAATGGATGTCGGATAAGGGAAACCGGCAAAGGGACTTGAATATTTTGTTGGTTCCGGATTCGAATTTGAACTGGTTCCAGAACAAGCCCGTTGAGAATCCTTAAATTACGATCTTCAGTGATCACAAAATCCACGTGATTTGTATGATCACAGTAAAAAATTAAACCCTGTTATGAATTCTGGGCACACACAGAACATAAATACAAGAGTATGAGAGAAGAAGGGATATCTCTATTTACTGTTTTACATCTTCAGTACATAACTCATCGTACTAATACAACTCTCTGTAACTTATACATATTCATAACTTCTGTATAACTATTGCAAAGGGACCTATATATATAGGATGGAGATGATAAGCTTGCATGTGTAGGGATGGAGGTGTTAAGACACCTACACCATGGGTGTCAAGCCCACACGCAAATGCATGGTGGGCGGCCACCAAAGCACCTGCGTGCTATAACACTCCCCCTTGGATGTCCACCATTCTAAGATAATTGTCTCATTAAAAACCTTACCAGGAAAACCTAGAGGGACAAAACCTGAGCTAAGGAAAAGAGTACAAAGACCTAGAAGAGTGCTGGACTCGCATAAGCTGCCTCATTAAAAACTCTGATAAGGAAAATCTAGAGGGACAAAACCTTGACAAAGGAAAAAGAGTACAGCGCGATAAGGTCCAGTCAGATAAAATAGGCAGCAAAATACTCCCTCTGATTGAGCAGGCACTCAAGTCAGTCCGTTTGATGATACATTCGTCTCATACCAATCCCATAAACCAGCTTTCTGAACATCGCCGTAGGCAGAGACTTGGTGAATAGATTAACAAAATTCTCACAGGATTGTATCTGTTGAATATCGATCTCACAGTTCTTCTGGAGATAGTGAGAATAAAATAGCTTCAGCGAAATATGCTTGGTTCTATCACCTTTGATGTAGCCTTCTCTGACTTGTGATATACATGCAGCATTGTCTTCAAAAATGACTGTTGGAACATCAGTGACAGTGGGTAGAACGTAAGAGCTTCTGATATGTCCAATCAGTGATCTGAGCCACACACATTCCCGGCTAGATTCATGTAATGCAATAATTTCCGAATGATTCGAAGAAGTGGCTGGAAGACTTTGCTTATTGGATCGTCAAGAGAATGCAGTACCTCCACTTGCAAAAACATAACCAGATTGGGAGATAGCTTTGTGGAGATCGGAGAGATATCCGGCATTAGTGTATCCCATTATTTGTGAGCCATTGGATGGGTTTCTCTGATAGAATAATTCCATGTTTGTAGTCCCGCAGAGATAACGGAGAATTTGCTTGACACCTGTTCAATATCTCCTTGTCGGGACAGAACTTAACCTAGCTAACAGATTCACTACAAATGCAATATCTAGTCTGGTGCATTAGGCCAAGTACATCAATGCGCCGATTGCACTCAAATATGGTACCTCAGGACCAAGTAGTGCTTTAGCTTTTTCTTTTGGTCGGAATGGGTCTTTCTCAATATCGAGAGATCTCACAGCCATAGGAGTACTCAAAGGATGCACTTTGTCCATGTTAAAACGCTTCAAGATCTTCTCAGAATACGACGTTTGATGGACTAAAGCTCCACTTGAGTTATGCTCGATCCGCAAGCCGAGATAAAATTTCATTTTCCTGAGATTTTTCATCTCGAATTCCTTCTTCAGGTATTCAGCAGCATTACGGAGCTCTTTAGGAGTCCCAATTAAGTTGATATCATCGACATACACAGCGATGATAGCAAATCCAGATTCTGACTTCTTTATAAAAACGTAGGGGCAAATGGGATCGTTTACATATCCTTCCTTTATCAAGTTTTCACTAAGGCGATTACACCACATCCGCCCAGATTGTTTCAATCCATATAGAGCTCTTTTGAGCTTAAGTAAATATAAATGATGTGGTCTTCCCACAGGTAAAAATAATCCTTCCGGGACTCGCATATAAATATATGTATCTAACTTCCCGTACAGATACGCAGTGACCACATCCATCAGATGCATGTCGAGTGTTTCTGAGACTACCAGACTAATCAGATATCTGAAAGTAATTACATCCATAACAGGAGAATATGTATCTTCATAATCAATCCCAGGTTTCTGTAAAAAACCTTGTGCCACGAGTCGCGCCTTATAACGAACGACCTCGTTTTTCTCATTGTGTTTTCTTGCAAAGACCCATTTGTTTCCCACCGGGTTCACATCCGCGGGTGTTGGTACAACCGGTTCAAACACCTCACGCTTTGCAAGGAAAGTCAACTCTGCCTGGATAGCTTCTTTCCATTTTGCCCAGTCATTTCTATGTCGACATTCCTCTATAGAGTAAGGCTCAATGTTATTGTTCTTTGTGACGATGTCAGTAGCTACTGAAAAGGAAAAAATATCGTCGACAATTATTTCATTGCAATTCCACATTTCTCCGGTACATGCATAATTTATAGAGACTTCCTCATTTCCTTCTCCTGGGGATGGTACCGGTCCCTCTCTTGGGAATTTGCCTTCTTCAAGAGGCATATCTTCTGAAAATGTGGATCGTTCAATGTTACTCTCTCTGGGAGTATTGACATTTATTGATTGGCATTTTCTCTTCCTGGGAACAGAATCTTTCGAACCAAGAGGTCGCCCACGCTTTTGGCGTGCATTAGACGACTCATTTGCTGCAAGTTGTCCTACTGGGGTCACATGCCCTCTCGGGACATCAGCTCTTATAGCATGTCTCTCCGGGACATCAAGTTTAGCTGGAACATTTGCAGCAGGTATATATGACTTGGTTACTTTAGCTGCATCATTAAATGCATCAGGCATTTCATTGGCAATTTCCTGAAGATGGACAATCTTCCGCACCTCAATGTCACAGGCATTGGTACGTGGATCAAGATGAGACATAGATGGTGTGATCCAGGAAATCGCATGTCGTTCTTCTGACGATGAATCACGCCGTTCTACTGACGACGGATTGTCTCCCCCTAATGACGGGAAGACTCTCATCAAAATGATAGTCCACAAAACGGGCGGTAAAAACATCACCTGTCATTGGCTCAAGATAACGAATAATAGAAGGTGAATCAAAGCCAACATATATTCTTAGCCGACGTTGAGGACCAAACTTGGTGCGTCGCGTAGGGGCAATAGAAACTTGCACAGCACAACTAAATGCACGCAAGTGTGAAATGTTTGGTTGGTGATCCATAACAAGCTGCATAGGAGAATACAAATGATATGTAGTCAGACGAATCCGAACCAATGCAGCTGCATGTAAAATGACATGTCCCCAGGCTGCAACAGGTAGCTTAGTTCACATAAGCATAGGCCGAGCAATGAGCTGAAGACGCTTCACAAGTGATTCTGCTAGACCATTTTGTGTATAAACGTGAGCAACAAGATGATCTGTGTCGATGCCAACTGCTTGGCAATAAGCGTCAAAAGCTCGAGTTGTAAACTCGGCAGCTCCATCAAAACGGATAGACTTAATAGGGAATTCAGGGAAATGTGCACGTAATCGTATAATCTGAGCGAGCAAACGTGCAAAGGCAACATTGCGAGTGGATAATAGGCAAACATGCGACAACCTCGCAGAAGCATCCACTAAGACCATAAAATATCGGAATGGTCCACATTGGGGATGAATAGGCCCACAAATATCTCCCTGAATTCGTTGCAGAAAAGCTGGAGATTCAACAAAGACCTTGGTTAAAGATGGTTTAAATACCAATTTACCAAGGGAACACGCTGCACAAGCATAATCTTTGGACATCAGAATCTTCCTGTTCTGTAATGAATGTCCCTACGTGTTTTGAATTATTCTACTCATCATGGTAGAACCTGGGTGACCAAGTCAGTCATGCCAAAGCATAAACGCTTTCGGATCATCGAATTTCTGGTTCAAGATGGCATAAGATTCAACCCTTCTTATAATCGTATGATACAAACCAGAGGAGAAAGTTGGGAGCTTCTCTAATATACGTTCCTGGTGTGAGACAGTGGAGGTAATACAAGTATTCCATATCATGCCCATTCACTGTCTCAAGGTGGTATCCATTGCGACGTATGTCTTTAAAGCCCAACAGATCTCTCTTGCATCTGGAGGAATACAAAGCATCGTCAATATTAAGTATTGTACCACCTGGGAGCATAATACTAGCTCTACCAGAGCCCTTAATCAGACTGGTCGTACCAGTGATAGTAGTCACGTAAGCCTTGAACATACTCAAACTCGTGAAAAATTTACTATCTCTGAGGATTGTATGGGTCGTAGCACTGTCTGCTAGAAAAACATCCTCGCCATATTGGCTTTGTTTGGATATGTTTCTGCTTGGACCAATATCTCGGGATATGCCTCTGCTTAGGTCCATATCCTTTAAAAATAAAGCAAGTATAAGTATATACACAAAACGTTTATATTATATATAAACAAAAGTAATACAAGGAAAGTAATACAAGAAAAATAGTACAATTAGTATGAACAAACTCATTCCCCAATTGTATAGCAAAACTCTAATTGGCGTGAACATGATCACCCCCCAATTAGTTTGCTTACATCATCTCCTTCCAGATCAAGAAACATATCGGACAATTCCAGGTGGGTATGATCAGTGGGAACACCATTACAAATATAATTTGTCTCGGCACCAGTTTTAGCTTTCTTACATGAAGTCTGATACAAATCGACTAGGTGCTCGACCGTATAACAATTACGCGCCAGGTGTCCTTTCATGCCACAACGATAGCAGGTTACATCTCTAGGGGTTTATTCCAACCTCTCCCTTTTCCTTGTTTCGTTTCGCCTCTATCCCTCTGCTGGGGATCAACGTTATCCCTCTTCTGGGGATTTTGTGTAGCATGATTTAGATTATTCCACTTCCCGGAATTATTCCGTCGGTAGCGTCTACAACGCCTACCTTTATAACCAGGTCGTCCACGTCCCTGTCCTGAAGCAGTCGCTGCATAAGCTTCAGGTACAGACGTAGAACCAGTGTAACGAGCCTCATGGTTCAATAACAACAATTCGTTATTTTTCTCGGCAACTAGAAGGCAGGAGATTAATTCAGAATATTTTTAAAACCTACGCTCTATATATTGTTGTTGTAACAGCACATTAGAGGCGTGGAAAGTGCTGAAGGTTTTCTCCAGCAGCTGCTCATCAGTAACAGTATCACCACACAGTCTCAGCTGCGAGGTTATTCTGAATAAAGCCGAATTATATTCTGTTACTGATTTGAAGTCCTGCAACCACAGGTTCCTCCAATCATTCAAAGCACCAGGATGTATAACCATCGACAAGTGGCCAAATCGATCCTTTAAACAGTTCTAGAGGACTAACGGATCTTTCACCGTCAAATATTCAGATTTAAGTCCCTCATGGATGTGGTGCCGAATGAAAATAGTGGCAGCAGCAGCAGCACGACTCTCTGTGGTCGACTGATTTCCATATCCAGGACCCAAGAAAGATAGTTATTTCCAGTGATATTTAAAGCAACAAACTCAAGCTTCGTTAGATTCGACATTGAAAATAAAACAACACAAGTATACCTTTCTGATTTTGTGAGATGCTCAGAAGCTTCGGGTTGATCACAAAATGTCGAGGTCTCGATCTGAAGAGTGGTAGAGACTCGTGCTAATAACGTGTTATGATTTCTAGGCACACACAGAATATAAATACAAGAGTATGAGAAAAGAAAGAATATCTCTATTTACTGTTTTACATCTTCAGTACATAACTCATCGTACTAATACAACTCTATGTAACTTATACATATTCATAACTTCTCATATATATATAGGATGGAGATGATAAGCTTACATGTGTAGGGATGGAGGTGTTAAAGACACCTACACCATCGGTGTCAAGCCCTCACGCAAATGCATGGTGGGCAGCCACCAAAGCAGCTGCGTGCTATAACAAACCCTGAAAAGATTCCCATTTTTTCTTCTCGAAGTCTCTGCTTTATAAACAAAACCCACAGAGCATTTACTTCAATTCAATCCATATTCAGCTCTGTTCTCTTAACCCCGTCTTTTTCTCTCTCTCTCTGGAACCTCCCCATCACCACCAGCACCACCTCCACCTCCAACTCCACCACCACCACCAGCCATGGCTTTGGAAGTCTGTGTGAAAGCAGCAGTTGGTGCTCCTGATGTTCTTGGAGACTGTAAGATCATCACTCTTTTCATCTCTGTTTGTGTTTTCATGATTTTCTATCTATTAATTTCATGGGTTTTTCAAGTTAGGCCCTTTCAGCCAAAGGGTTCTTCTTACTCTTGAGGAGAAGAAAATTCCTTACCAGATGCATTTGATCAATGTAGCTGACAAGCCCCAGTGGTATTTCTTCTGATCCCTTATCTTCTCCTACAAAAATTCTTTGATCTTTCTTTTTCTCCTTTGGATTCAATGAGTCAATGAAGACTTGATGAGGGTTGTTGTTGATGATGATTAGGTTTCTGGAGGCGAATCCAGAAGGGAAGGTCCCCGTACTCAAAGTTGATGGTAAATGGGTTCCCGATTCAGATGTGATCACCCAGATTCTTGAGGAAAAATACCCCGAACCATCTCTCGTCACTCCCTCTGAATACGCCTCTGTGTAATCTCTCTCTCTCTCTCTCTCTCTCTCTCTCTCTCTCTCTCTCTCTCTCTCTCAAATACTTATCTGTTCGTCATTTTAGCTTAGTTAGTGGTGTTTACTGAGATGGGAGGCCCTGATGTCGTCATAATACCTCCCCTGTAATTTTTTTTTCTTGTTTCTTTTCCCTGTTCTTTTTTCTTTTTCATTAATAAGATCTTAACCTTTTCTTCCTCAAAAAAAAAAAGCTCTGTTTTAAAGATGCAACTTCTTTTTTATCAAAATGTGGTGGATCTTAGAGGAATTACATATAGGTTGATCGAGTTTGGATCCTAGACAATGTAATTGTTGGATGACCCATTATTCCTTTTATGCAGAGGATCGAAAATATTTGGATCCTTTGTCCAGTTCTTGAAGAGTAAGGATGCCAGTGATGGTACTGAGCAGACATTGCTCGCTGAATTGTCTGCCTTGGAGGAGCACCTTAAAGCTCATGTAAGTGTTTCTCTCTGATGTTATTGTTATAACCTTTTTTTTTTTTTTTTGTGCTATTTGGTGTACAATGTAATTAATCAAACTTGGGAATTTGTTTTACAGGGCCCATATGTTAATGGGGATAAAATTTCAGCTGTTGATTTGAGTTTGGCACCAAAGCTGTACCACCTTGAGGTTGCTCTTGGCCATTTCAAGAGCTGGAGTGTCCCAGAAAATTTGACTCATGTCAAAAGCTACATGAAGGTGTGCATAAAGCTTTGTTTTTTTTTACTACACATATTAGATACGTTTCTTTTTGAGAAATAGGATTGGTTTGTTTTCTTCCTTCATTTTTCTTCCTTTTTAATAACCCACATAGGTATCAAAAAAAATTTGTCTTAAAAAGTGAGACACCTCCAGAAAATGAGGGAATATGAATAGTTGATATAGAAACCAAAAGAAATAGTTCTTAAAGAAACAAGAATCTCATCCAACTATCCTAAATACCTTGGTAAAATCTCCAAGTTAATGGACAAGAGAGAACTTAATTCTTTCTAGTCATCTGCCTATATTGGGGTACAATCCACTTAGACATGTATGCGATAGCTGCAACATTATGAAACTGGGACAAAATAACCCTTCATAAGAAAGGTGAGCTTGAGATTCCTTGATCCGGAAGCATCAAGCGTAGTGAACACTTGCTATGTTAGCACATTGAACTAAACAAAGTGCTTAATTGGATCACAGTATTGGTATTATTTAAGCTTTTCTTAAGGTGGCTTATTGTTTTGTATTTGCTCATGTGACATGAAGACATGAAGTGGCTTCTTCCTAGTCTCCATGTTGCTTGATTATGGAGGTGCCTCCGAATAATAGCCCTTAGCTTTCTGGGTATTGTGTTTTTTCTAATTGTTTGCCCTGCAACATCCAAAACAATAAAACTATCATGATAATCAGATTCAATATTTCAGAAAGAAATTAGGTTCAATAAACTTCTGCCCTCCCCAACTGTAACAGTCACGATGACAACAATCAGGGTTTGGAGAGTACTTAGCAAACATATTCAAGATATGTAGGAACTCATATCCATGATTATCATGAATATATTGATTTTATGCAGATAAATGCTTTTTCTTAAGATTATGTTATTAGAGTGATAGTATGTATATACGTATGAACCTTTCAGTGATGCCAGTATAGTTTTTATTCCATCACTTGCATCTCTCACTCTCTGCTTGATTTGTTTCTATTTGAGATAGGAAATGAAAAAGTGTTTCTCTATAGTTGTCTAACAGCAATGCATTTATCTTATTCTTGACAGTTGCTTTTCTCTCGGGAGTCATTCGTTAAGACCCAGGCTGAAAAGAAGTACGTCGTTGCAGGATGGGAGCCCAAGGTCAACCCATGAAGGTTGTTAGTTTCATGTCTTTGAACTATGCATAATATGAAAATAGTTGATGAGATCTGTTTGTGTTGTATGACAGTTAGAACCAGGAGAGATTAACTGGTTCTCCTCTTGTCGTAGTAATCACTCATCTATGTCGAAATATATTAGGTGTTGTCGTATTACAAGAAAATAAGCTATCTATCAAAACCTTAATAAGTTTCTACGTTTCCTTTGCCTTTTGTTGTTTTTGGGGAATTTGTATGCAATTTAACTGCAAAATGAAGTTCTGGATGAAAACTTTAGAACCCTCTCTTGGCAATACAAATAACAATTGGAGCTTCTGGGTTGTCAGATTTGACCCCACCCATTCAGCACTCCATTTCTTTTTCAGAGTCTAGGTGACTTATGGGTCCTACTTCTCCAAGCTATGTTATAGATCCCCTATAGTCAAAGAGTCCTGCTATCCCAAGCTGCAACTTTGGGGTGAAAAACTTGTGCTCATGAATTGTGCACGACCAGGAAAATGAATGGAGGGAGCTGTTGGATTTGGTATTTGGGTATTCCAGCAATTCACCCGGTTGAAAATAAAAGAATGTAACTATCATTTCTAAATCCAACTTCTCCTCCATGCTCTTTATGGCGGACTACAATTCAAATCAAGCTGATAATTTTCTTGCTCAGAATTCTGCCGAGGTAACGGTTAATATTCAAGAATCTGTTCCCTGATAAAATGTGAGCCAGATGACAATGTTTGTGCGACCCAGGAAGCTGATTATTTTGAATAAATTGGAGTGTTTTGCATCAGCTTTAGAGAAAAAATTCATTAATTGCTGAATTTCTAAGAATAACAAACGGCCAAAAGACTCAAATAAAAGCGACTGACTTAGGCAAGTGATCCCACTGCAATTGACATGCCATTTGAAATAATTCAAACTATCCAAAAAAAAAAAATGTTAATCATTATCATACAGGAAGTAATTTCTGAATTACTGGAATACATATATTTTTAACTGTAAAAATATCAAGAAAGTCATAATACATTTCATCACTTATTGGACACCCCAAATCCGATCATCCATTAGGTTTCGAGTTTGTAATCATCCTTTCACTCAAACACACGTAAGTCGACAAGCTGAATAATAGAAGAAATATTACAAGAATGATCACTATAATAGATTTGAAAATGTTACAACAGAAGTAACCTTCCAACAATACAAACAATTTATAATCGGTGATGGGCTGAGCGTAATGGTTGACGAGGGTTACAACCAATCTGGCTAACAGATTAAAATACGCGCCTATCAGCCTACGAGCTCTCGCCGATCAAAAAATATATCACATATGAACAATTTAATCGACAATAAAAAGAGTATAAATAGCCAAACAAAACCACAGTCAGTCTGAGTAATGGCACAAGTAGGTAGGGGCCGGATGGCATGGATGACAGAATAAGTCAATCCCTCCGAGGCAATAAAGGCTCTGTTTGAGGGTTCCTCTCATTTTCGTCTGCTCTCCATTGCCTGCCAAAGAAACTTATTTGCCTGTCGGCTCTTCGGTCTACTGTGTCCTCTGTATTTATTAGGAACCGGGTTTCTTTATTACCGGACTCCAATTCTGGGTTTGACCCATAATCTTCTTGTTGTTTGTTTAACCTCTGGATGAAATTTGGTTTCTTCTCAGTTATTGAATCCACTACTTTTGGTGTTTCTTTCAAGCTCTGCACATGCTGAAGGCAGACTTGAACAGCGTCGTGAACCCTCACAAAGAACCACTCCTTTCCAATTTCTTCAAATACACCAGATTTTGAAAGAGCCAGCAGTACTTCCCGGTTTGGGTTGGCAATTGCAATCTGCAAAAGAACAGAAAAAGCTACTAACTGCTTCCCTGCCACAGATTAAGAGTAATGAATCCATTATTTCCAACACTTTAATCAAGAGAGTATCTACCTGTATGTCCCGTGACTTGTACTCCTGATGCAAGTCCCTTAGCGCTTGAATAGCACTTGAGTCGATATACGTAACAGCTGCGTCAATAACAAGAAAAAAAAAAATTGGACTCCTATTGCAACAAATAAGAAATTTTAGGTCATGTAGGTCCAACAAAAAAGGTTTCTTTTCTTAAAAGAAAAAAAGGAAAAAGAAAAAAAGAATAGAATCCTAGTATAAATTTTAGCCATGTAGGTCCAACAACCCAATAAATTTGGAAGATGTTTCTTGATGGTTTCAACTTTAAAAAATGTTGAAACTAAGAGAATTTTTCTTTAAGAGGTGTTGTTAATAGAAACATAAGAAGATGTTGGTTTTCAGCAGAAAACTTTTCGAAGTAACCATACAAGGCCTAACATTTCTTGAGAGCCGGAAGTCTGCAATGAAACTCTAGATTGATGCACGAAGAAATGGTTATTTAGCACACATCTCAAATGGCCTACATAATGTGCGTGCGTGTATGTGTGTGTGTGTGTGTGTTTTGCTGGTCTGGAGGCAGTCCAGATGGATTGTACTTACGTGCCATCTCTATGATCACAAAATAAATTCTTTCAACTTCTGGTCCACGTTTAGTTCCCCCATCAGTGTTGACTTCATATTCCTGTAGCCTGGTAACAGAACAAAAAGTGATGAGTTCATATTTATTTCTAAAACTATAGCAAGCCTCTTAAACTGAGCACTGTTAAAGATTAATTTGGATTAAGAGGAGCTTAATTCTTCACCTGTCTTTTATAAAATTTGTATTCGCAAAATAAATAGGTGCATCAATCCGTACAATCACAATTCCATTATATGTATATGCTTCTGGATACTGATTGGTGTTTCTGTAAACAGTGGTGCCAGGAAGACGTCCCAAGACAGCTGCAACAAAGACCATTTGGGTAAACATATGACACAGTATAATGAAGACTCAAATTGATATGATTGAAATAACAATCCCACATGCACTAATGTTATAACGGACAACCAAATAGAACCTGAGATTTTCAGAATTGAAACACCAAAATAGAATTTAAGTTAATTTAAAGAGAAAGGTAGAGAAAAGAGACACGTAAGGTGTTGGTATACAGAGAAATTTGAGCAGTATGAGAATAGCTGCAATCCATTGTACATTTATTCATTGTTTGTCAACCTCGTGATCCAAGAAGTCCACTCACCAATATGTGGATTTGCTGATTCATGGATGACGAATGCAAGGGAGAAGCCAACCTACAAATTCAAACCCCTGCACCCAGATTAATAAGAAAGGCTTATGCCGTATTATAGTGACACTATGGTGCTTTTTATGCATCTACATACAACGAAGCACAGGACTGAACAATCAGATCAATATTGTAGAGACTGAAGATAACATTTTTTAAAAGAGATGTTCAACACTGGAATCAACGAACACGAAGCTTGCTCCATGACTACAATTATACACACAGGTTACAGACACGAGAGAAAAAAAAAAAAGCCTGATGTAGTCAAACACAGTGGATTTCAAGAAGTGTGAGTACCAAAAAAATATATTTCTGAAACATGTCAAAGTGTTCCTTGAATGTTAATTAATAAGCAAGTGAATAATGTATACTTCTTCGGAGCCACCACTTGGTCTTCATTCTTCATGCATAAACTTTCCTTTACCTGCCTCTTATTGGGGCTCTTCTTCAAGTCCCTCAAAATGTAATAATTCCACAGTATCTTTCTTTAGTCCAACTGTTTGTCCAGCAACAGCCTCCTTACAGATTCTATAGACATATTTATTGACCCTAGCATACTGGTTTTATTGCTGTGTCGTAAAATTTTCCCTTTAGTTTGACTAGTACATTCCCATGAAGGAACACTCTAGATGCACAACTCCACTCCAATTGGTCAGTTTGGGGTACCCATCAATCTTAGCATCTCATCTCTATGGATCCTTGTTTGCTATTCTTAATTGTCCTACTTATCTTAAAACCTTTAGTTTCTAGGCCATCTTTCCATAGTTTTAAATTTGCATTTACCCCTTTCTAATTTCATCTAGCAAGACTAAATGATCTGCCAAAATAACATATACCGGGTACCTAAGTCTGAACAGTGAACATACACATCTAATCTATTTATAACTACCAAAAAATGTAATTAGGTTGATTCCCGTCGCAAATCTATTGAATCTGGAAACCCCTTTATTTCAGCAACAACTATAATTTAATTCCCTGGCATGAAGTGTAACTGCTTCTCAGATGTTGTTGCCTCTTGTATTGATCTTTTCATTTTCACTCTCCCATTATTTTGCAGTGTGACAAAAAAAATTTACCCCACAATCTCATTGCAATTCCAGACATGTACATCCTCATTAATAGATTTTTTACACTTTTCAAGTATTTTATTAGTCTCTTTCTGCAATTCTAACATTATGGAAGTTTGAAAGCTTTATGGTCCCTCTAGGATCAGCCCTTTTTTCTTTCTTTTCTTTTTTTTCTCCTGGTCGACCTCTAGGACTAGTCTTTTACTCTAATTTAAGGCTCTTAATGTGATCCTTCAGTTATATGTATGCAAATCTGTAAATCATTTAACTGGTAAAACAAAGTCGGAGAACTAAACAAGTATTCAAGGAGGAGGGAAGAGTTCAAACAAACACACAAGTGACATAATACTATTACACGAAAAGTTCAGACAGATACACATATCATACTATTTCATATTTGATATCGCAAATAGATTTGGATCCTTACCCCAATAAGGACACCAATCTCAATACCAAGGAATAGTGTTGTAACGCTAGTAATCGTCCAAAGAAGGAAATCTTTCTTGTCAACACGCCATAAGAAGATAGCTTCATCATAGTCAACCTGAAATAATTTAGGAGAAAGTATCATAGGGTGCCAAATAATTCGATGTTTGACATTGGTATCATGTACAGTTTCTTCTCAAGCAAAGGACCATTAGTTAAAAAGATAACCAAATTAACCCTTTCTTCAGGTACTTTTTGGTGTACTCACCAGACCCATTACAGCGGAGATCACTATGGCAGCCAGAGCACACTGTAAAAGAGACGAGTAATTCATAGTAAGAGATCTACTTATCAGTGGAATTTAACAATAGAATATTATGAAGTCGATAACAAGATAAAGAGTCCAAAGGCAGAATAGCTCCAGAGCTACATATTAAATTATCCTACATCTTACAGGGACATGGATCCCATAATCCACATGTTTACATGTGCAACCATTATTTGTGAGACTTTTGTATTGCAACTTGGGCCTGCTATATCATTTAATATTGTACAGCCAGTAAACCAAATCAAACACTTATAATATTGATATCCAATTTTAGTCTTGTGAATGTAATAACTAGAATCACGATATTATCATTGATTTCATACTTGTGGAATTTCTCTAAACAATGGTGTCATGAACAAAAGAGCACATCCCATTATGATTCCCATAGTAAGTCCAGCTAAGCCAGTTTTTGCTCCACTTTCATGATTTACAGCTGACCTGGAAAATGATCCTGCATTACGAAAACATATCTTTCAGAGGTATGCTCACTCTAAGATCTATCTTCATTATGTGCATGGTCGCAGGGAATAATCTGAATTCTGGTTACTGGTACCCATGTCAAAGTACTGGAAACCAGATCTTGTCACATAGGGCCTTGTAAGCATCTCACCTGTTGTAGGGTATGCAGAGAAGAACGAACCACATATGTTTGCCACACCAAGACCAAATAACTGAGTGGAAAAAGAAAAGAGAATCAGAGTATTTCCATGTATAGTAGAATGTATCTATTGGACTCAAGCCGTAGTTCAATTGCTTAATATCCGGCACTATAACCAAGATATTGCAACTCCGGTTCAGCTAACACACCCAAAAATAAGGAACAGTGTCTGTATTGTGATGGCAACTCCACATAATGATATACATACTGTGCATGCCAAGTTCCAATTATTTGTATGCTTAAAAAAGTACTGAACTTTTGTAGCTTTAGCGTTTGTTCTCAAGTATCAGTTTATCACACAACAAAGTTATACTGAGGAACAGAAAAATTTTCGTTAGGATACAGTGCATGTTATGTTGCGTTCATATCCCAAGTGCAAAGTGTGCAAGTCGTGGACTCTTAAGGTCAATTTCTGCAAATTCTGCAGATGGATATGCAAAACCAAGCAAAAGGCTTATAAAGCATGAGAAATGATGAACCTAGCTAGTGGTCTGAAAAATGCCTTATTGGGTATCACTGCGAGAAGCACGAATATCTTCATGCTTTCAGTTAATTTATACTAATACCGACTGAACCATCCGAGTATCCAACACTTCAATACTTTGCTGTCATACACGTCATAACATAGTTCCCAAATTCGAGTTACTGAGACATGCAACCTCGAAAAGCCCATACAAGGGAGAAAATGGCTAATAAGACAATCCCATATCCTGATAACAGGGATTTAGATTACTAGAAATCTGAATCAAAAGGCACAGTTAAATTCATTCTTTCAGTCTATACCTCTTGATTTGAATCCAACTCATATCCATTCTTTGCTGCCAAAGCTTTAGCAATGCCCACAGATTCCTGGTGTTCAAAATGTAGTTCCATTTAGTGAAGCTTCAAAATGAAAAACAGGGAGCACAACAAGTGAAATAAACTAAATAGACAATGGCTTACCAATATAGCCACACCCGTAATGAGAACAGCTGTGGGAATTAAAGACTTCACATGATCAAAATTTTTAGGAATTGAAAACGTAGGAAGTCCTTGTGGTATATCTCCCACCTAAAAAGCCATTTCAGTCAGATATCGATCATAAATACTGATTATAAGTAACATAGATATTCTAAAAGAAAATTAATTTATCCAAGCCAATAATGCATTCACATAGCATTAGTATACTAAGGGAATGGAAGAATCTGTATGACATGGGCTAATTAGTGTAATTTTGTTTTCTTCAAAGCAACATCGGTGTTGCTACATTCATCAAAAAACAAAACAAAAAATCCATGCTGCTACATACGTGAAAGAAAAATTGTCATTTCTTAGTAATGTCAATACTTTGTATTAGGGGAATGATCTACCGTGTAATGTCAAAAACCTATCTCCAGAGTCAAAACAAGATGGATCACGTACTCACGTGGTTGTATCTCTTCAAACATCCAACGCGAAAATTTAAAAGAGAATACCAAAACCTAGTCGCACCATAGGTTTTCTATCCAAGAGAGCTCTAGTTTTGGCTGGATTTCTATTTGCAAAACCTCTTTTCTACTCCAGCAGCATTGTTTCTCCCATATTGGACAATCATTCTTCTCTGTTTCTTTCACTTCCTCTTAACAACACAAACACTTATAGTTCAGTCCAAGTGCTTTCAGATTTTGTCTACTCTTGTTGAAGTTAACTAACCACATGATTTTATGAAAGTTATTGTATTGTTTCAATTTTGGTTTGTCATAAGAACACATCAGGGGATTCTAAAAGTTAAATATTTGATTATTTTTCTCAGAAAGGGCTCTTTTGTGGCTAAACAGATGATAATAGTTCATAAAGAAGTATATCTATTATGACCAGAACGCTTCACTGATGGATGCAGTTGGTGATTGGCGTCTCAGAAAGAAGATGAAAAGGCTATTTCACAGTTTAATTAGTTAGAGGGTTTCTATCTGGTGAGAGATTCTTTTTTAAGCTCCACTTATTAGCAGTTACGGTCTCTTCTTCAAGCTTGTCTCTGAATGATGGATGTAGTTGGTACTTGGAAACATATTTGCGCAGGAGTGAAGGTAGTCTAGCTACAAGGCCAGTTTTTGAGCTTTGAACACCACTTCAACCTAACTCTAGTGTGTTTACCTATATCTTGTTGCCACCATAGTTGTCCATATATGCTTATTCTTTACCTAAACATAACCCAGAAATGCCTACTGGTTTGCAGCACACAAATAAACAAGAAAAATAGCAAGTCATCTCATTTTCACTAACAGCTTATGGAGCAGAAGATAAATCAGAGCAAAAAAAATGAACATGTTCTGAGGTACAGTACCCAATAGTTCAGATTTTAGTAGAGTATGTAACTAATTCTCACCAACGAAATGGAAGGCGGATGGAATATTTTCACAAAAGTAGTACCCAGAACAACTGCTGTAAGAGGACCAGCTGCCCGTAGGAACCGTAAGTACTTCTTTGATTTCCCCTATAACATTAAAGACATGAAGACAAGAAAGGATTGATTTGTGAAAACAACTATATATTAAATGGAAAGTAGACTCAAAAGCACCAAAAAGGCTAGTAGTGAACCCCTACCAAGTGCTTCATGACTAGAAGAATCATAAGGATGATAGATCCCATTACAAAGGGAGGCCAAGAAAACTACAAACAGAAAACACCATAAGGTCAGAGAGAAGGAAAATGTATAGTCTTCATAAAAATAAAAAAAAATAAAAGGAAAATGTATAGTCACTCAAACATTAGAATGAGAAGTATTCTGCTGAAACTGAAGAATCACATAAGGAATAGTTCTAGTTGTGAAAGCAATTTCGGTGCACCGACTCCTAAAGTTCATTTTCCACAAAAAACATTGAATAACATGTTGGCACCTATTTTGGTGATCAATTCGATAGGAAATTAATAAACTGTATTAAAATCAAATACATACTTCAAAACTTATATACAATTATCAGAATCAAATATACAAGCCAATGATATTTGAAAGCAATGTAAATGAACAGGAACCAGTTGAACAAATGCGGTTCAACAGACTATTGCAAAATAAGTTTAAGAAGTTTACTCAGGAAGATATTGATAAATAATATAAACCAAAAAACAACTCCAAGAATCAGTCAATCGTGTCATTTATACAAACATACCTTATGGGCTCCAGCAATGACGCTTTTAATAAGTGGAATAATTTCGCTGCTTCGTACGATATCGTATCCCAAGAAGTATTTGGCTTGAGATAAGGCAATTATAATGGCTGAAGAAGTTGTGAAGCCAGAAATCACAGAGTGGCTGATGAAACGAATAAGCCATCCCAGCCTACAAATATTTACCGATGCTAGGTTTAATAAATGGGTTTTCATAAGAAAGCTGATAAAATGAGAAACATTCATTCACTGACATCTACTACAAACATTCATGTTCTGACTCAATTCTTCAAGGAAAATTGAGTCATCAACATCTCCAGAGATGCAATAAATATTGAACAATCTAAGTATGATCAATCTTCTGCTATGACAAATGAGACGATCAATAGTAGACAGGCAGACTAATTTTAAGAATGTAAGAAGCAGGACCCAATAGGGAATAGAGGATGAGAATATGGTCATTCATATTACTGTGGATCCTATATAAAGATACACTGAAGGGTAAAAGGAAGAAACAATTGGATAGAATACCTCAAAAGGCCCATTACGCATTCCAATATGCCAACCATAAGTGCCAACAGTATCGCAAGCTCCGTGTACAACGCATCCTTAGAATCAGTAATACCCCCTAAGACATTAGACACCAATAGCGAAACCAACGCTACTGGACCAATTGCAAGCTGCCGAGATGACCCAAATATGGTATACACAAATATAGGAACAAAACCAGAGTCTGTTTGACAATACCAATTAAAATCAGTATTACAGAATCAGAAACATGTAGGCAAATACCCATCAAAGAAATTGACAACAGTACTGCTAAGAACAAAATACTATTGGAGTGTAATCCAACAGTACTAGTATTTCGCACAAAATAATCCGAAAAGCTCATAAGATATAAAAATTTAAGTTACACTTACAAAGTCCATAAATTGGATGAAGGCCAGCTAACTTTGCATAAGACATTGCCTGATCGTTTTAAACAAATTATTACCAATCAAAACGATAAAATAAAAAAGATACAACTAACAATCAAACTCAAAAATTTACCGTTGACTAATTAAACAAGTAGAATTCCATTTAACTTGAGATGAATTTAAGAATTTAACTGAAGAAAACCTAGTAATAATTAGATAGGTAGACAAAATAGATAGTGATAGAGAGAAGAAGAGACGTGTACTTCTAAGCAAAAAGAAAACAGAGCATGTATGACAAAATCTTCAACATTTCAAACACTCATCAAAATCAAAACAAAGAAATAAAACAAAAACGATTAGCAGAACCTCAATCTTCATAAACAAACTAACCTAAATTTCCATCAAACGAATTGAAAAATTCTTCCACAAGTTCAGAAATTGAAAAGGTGAACATCAAGAGATATATAGAGAGAGAAAGTGAGGTAGAGAGAGAAAGGACCTGAGGAACGAGCATGATACCAACGGTGATACCGGCCATAAGATCAACCTGAAGATACTCTGATATATTGTAAGTTCGAATCCATCTGATACATGGAAAGCAGAATTCGATCCATTCCAACCACGACATCCGTTTCGTCTTCGATCTCCATTTCGAAAGCAGAGGAATCGACGGCAAAGAAGACGATGAAGATGATGACGATGGATTTGAAGGATGTTGCAGAGGAATTACCTTCACCTGACGATTCAACGATGACATTGCAGCGAGGTCTCGCGAACTTGGTGATGCGTATGTTATCTCCATGCGCACTCACAAAAAAGCCGCTCCTATATTTGCGGCTCGCTTATCACTGAGTTCGTTTGATTGCGGACGGGAATGAATCGGACCACGATTCCCCACCCCCAATCGCTAACTCCCAAAAGTTATGCGCCCCGCGGCAACTTAAAACTGGCCTTAAAAAGAAAATGAGGGCTGACGTTTGATGAAATAACAATAATACCCTTATATACTTCGTGCACGTCTAGTAAATATCAAATTATGTGGGTCCTACTGTTGTGTACACGTGGAGCTCATCGTGACACTAATCGCTGATTCGATGTTCTTGATTGATAGATGGTGGGGACCCACATGGAATCGAACGGATGAAGATTTGTAACGGATCTTGAAAGTTAAATCCAGCTGTTATAAACAGTGAAGGGACAAAAAGTATAAAAGTCAAAGTTGTTCCAAACATGGCTTAACGAGGGAACGATGGGGCATGGGTATATTTGTAATTTCAAGTGAAAGCCAGCTGATTTTGTGATTGAATGAAGGTGTTGTAATGTGGACGGTATCTCGGATAAGTTCATTCAATCATCTTCAAAGGGTTTTAATCAGGAGAGAGCAATTGCAGGTTTTATTTAGTAGGGACGTGGCGTGGGCCCAACAATCTTTCCATTTCGAAGTTTCCTCTTTTTCAAGCACGTTAATTTTCAGTCGGCAACCCTTGAATTTTTAAATGCAAGTCCCACCTGGGTGGCTGGGCCCAGCAACTTTATTTTTTTGTTTTCTTTGATGTGAGAAGACTAGGTATAATAAGCAAAGCAAGCACCCCCCACTAGACGTAATTCCTCAACTTTAGGTATGATTCCTGGCCGTTAATTATAATACAATTTTGGGAGATGGGGCTTCATCGTCAATTATATTATCCTAATTAATGTTTCCACTAAAAAAGAAAAATGATTTCACGAATTTGTGCTTAAAAAAATGTTTTAAACCCGACTCATAAATAGCGATGTATTGTAGTTTTTATTTGTATTAATGAGACAAGGGTTGTGCACATGTATTGCACGTGTTCTTCACACTGAGTTTATTCCTTGCATTTGTTTTGTAGGAAAAGAATCATGTTGGTGAAATTTTAGGAATATCATTTAAGAAGATAAAAAATGAGAGAAAATCATAGAAGAGATTTAATAGAGAATAAAATTACTAATTTATCTTTTTTTTCAGTAACAAAAGATGAAAATTGAGTAGGTAGTTACGGAAAGATAGCATAGAATCGTGAGAGACTGTAGGAGAGAAGATTATGAGAATCTACCTGGTTATGGTATTTTTTCCTTTTTGAAGATCTACACCATTTGGTATTTTTATTTTCAAAAAAGATAAATAGAAATTTAAGGAGTTGTAATAAATGGTAGTTTTAAAGTGAGAGGGAGAAAATCACAGAAGAGATGGTGGGTGGAGAATAACTGTTTTGGAAGAGATGGTGAGTTATTTAATGCTAGAGTTTTATTTAGTACCAACTATGTCCTCCATTTGATAAATAATTTACAATTATATATATGCAATTTGCTTATAGAAAAACATATATAAGGGTATTTTAGAAAATTTTTGTAAAATAGGCTTCACTCAAGCATTTGCATTATATAGTAGTATATATATAGATATAGATGAACATCCATCCACTGTGTATAAGTTCGACTTAAAAAAAAGAATGAAAAATGTAAAAAAAGTAATTATGATTTTAGTCATTATTTTATAAATTTAGTCCCTACTTTTATGACCCCTAAAAAGAAATTTAAACTTGAGCTAGTAAAATTGAAACTCGAAGAAAAACAATCAAGTTTAACTACGAAGTCCTTGTGCACATATGTTGCACCTAAAATTGGCACCCTTTTATACATCATACAAATGCATTGGAACGAGTTGACTCAAAATCGATTAATTTTGAGTTGATAAAAATTGAAGAGCGAAGAAAAATGAGATGTTTTGTCAATAGGAACAAAGAATACGAGGGGAAGGCTTTTCGGTGGCTCCTCAAACCCTCCCGGGATCTTCCACTGATGGATCATCGTTTATCGACACAATTTGATCATTAGCAATAGTGCAATACTAACTTCTTACTTGACTTTTCACTTTTGTTTAGGGGCGATAATAGTGTCCATGGACCCAACACAAATTCTATCGAGATCCTTAAATATTGAGGATCCCACTGGACTTGCCTCTCTCCAAGTTTTAAAATATGGGTTGGGATCCTCAGATCTAAGAAAGGCGGAACAATTTGGGCATTACTACAGGGACACCAGATTTTGACATCTAAAATTACATCTACTTATTTTATTGATTGGAAACCAATCATAACAGTTGTTGAAAAAATATTATTCCATTTTAGCCCCTCATACCACTTTTAAAAAGTAGATGTAATCTTTTGGTGTCAAATTTTGGTGTTATTCTAGCAAAACTCGAACAATTTCATGCAAGCACAACATCTCACTCAATAATTTCCATCAAAGTTCGAAAATAAAAAGATCGATCCAACGGTGACTAATAGTGAATGCGTACAAGAAAACAATACAACCTCAAACACCAATTACTAATCTCGTTCACGCGCCATGATTAAAAGCTAATCCCACTCTAAACACACACACTCCCTCTCACTCATTAAAACCTCGTTAAAACCCATACAGAATGACCAACAGAATCACAGCAAGAGCTCAAAACCCTAGCCATGGCAAAACCCAAGCTAAACCTCTTCTTCTTATCTCTCATCGCCATCTCATTACTCTCTCTCCTCCTCTTCCTCTCACACCGTTCCTGCTCTTTCTCTCACTTCCGAGATCTCAAAAACCCTTACCCTACTCCACCCAAGATCGCGTACTTCATCACAGGATCCGACGGTGATGGACCTCGGATCCTGAGACTACTTCAAGCTGTATACCATCCCAGGAACCAATACCTCTTGCACCTTGATTTTCATGCGTCGCAACAACAGAGAGAAGATCTGGCCGTCTCAATCCAATCCACTGAAACATTTACTGTTTCAGAAAACGTAAATGTAGTTGGAAATGCGGATTCTGTAAATTACCGTGGGCCGACGTCGATTTCTTTGGTGCTTCGTGGGGCAGCGATTTTGCTGCGTTATAGTAAAGATTGGGACTGGTTTGTCAATCTTGGAGCTTGGGATTATCCGTTGATTACTCAAGATGGTAAGATTCGAACTAAGTTGTAATTAAGTGCTAAATTTTTAGTTGAAGAACAATTGAATGGTTGTCTTTGACAGTGATTTTGATAATGAAATGTAAAAGTTTAGATATTGATCAGGATGTATAAAAAAGTTCATAATTTGGGATATAATATTAAGTTTGTGGGCTTCCAACTCAAAACCGGCTCTCATATCACTATTCTCATCACGCCCTTCACTTGGGGGTTCTTTTGCGCCTAACACGTGTAACTCTTTTTGGGTGACGGGGAGCACGTGTGGCCGTTGGGCCTATCACGTGTGGGCCTGCGCTCTGATACCATATTAAGTTTGTGGGTTTCCAACTCAAAACCAATTGGCAATGAGTGGTGTGACCCAGGATCATTATATTTTAAGTTTACTAGGCTCTCATATCCCATTTGGGACTATTCTCATCATATAATTGATGGTTCTATTCAGTACAGGGTAATGTTTCATAGCAAGTTTAATCCTTGAACAATCTATATGTGTTATTATGGTAGGAAAACCTAGATTTTCGATGCTCTGTTAAAACCCAAAGAGTAAAGACTTACGTGGTTCGGCGAGGTGCCTACGTCCACGGGGCAGGAACGATTCAACTTCTTATTCAATATGATCAGAGTACAATTGGTTTTAGCACCACAAGAGCTCTCTCACAAAACCTAGGGTTTCTCACAACTCTCTGATACAAAAAACTACTTTGGGAAGCCCTATTTATAGATTCATAAGGGTTCCCACGAATTAGAAAGAGTTATACTTCAATTGGGACACAAAATAGAAGTTTTCGGAACTCCACCGCCAGAAGGTATCGATACCCCTTTCATGGGTATCGATACTGCAGGTCCCTGTAGTGACATGTTCAGTGGGTATCGATACCCACATATGTGAGTATCGATACTCACACCTCCTGTTTACAACTCACAGCAGGTATCGATACCCTTATTTGTGGGTATCGATACCCACATCAACTGGCTCAAATCGAGCCATAATTCCAACAGTGCTGGTAGAATTCATTCTTTCAAATTAATGACAGCACCATTACTGTGTTGAGTGAGGAAAAAGCTGTGGGATTTAGGCACCATACAAGTGGGTGAACACAATGTATATGCCCAACACTCAAATCCATGAATTTCCCCCACTTAAGACAGTAATACTAATCATGCTATTATTAATTTGACTGCACGAGTTCTACCCCACAGGCAATGTAATAGGAATTGATATGTATGCTCAGGATTATATTTCTTAATGTAGCGTAGAAAGTCGAAGAGTGGTCGTCCTCTTGGATTGGCAATAAACCCAAACACAAAGTTGGTCATATAGGTAATTCTAAGCATCCAATTGATTGAATTGATAAAAAGGAAAACAATTTAGGCTCTAAAGAATGAGATGTTTAATATAATTATTAACAACTGATTGCAGCAATTTTTTAGTTATTACAACCCAAAAAACTGGTTTGTTGGGTCGTCAAACTCAATGAGACTGATTATTATCAATTTGGAGTTTCCATGACTATTGCACTATTTAAACCCAGTCTTATTATATTATGCTTATGCATTGTTCGAATGTCTCGAAATGTGATTTTCATTAATTCACTATTTGTTACAGATTTTCTCCATGTCCTGTCTTTTATGCCGAAGGATTTTAACTTCATTGAGCATACTAGTAGTATTGGTTGGAATGAGTAAGCACTCATGCCATTATCCTAGATTTGGTTTCAGCCATGATTTGGAATAAGCACTTGGAACTACCACTAACAGAGAATTGTTTTGTCAGGTATCAAAGGATGATTCAAATTGTTGTTGATCCTAGTCTTTACCTTGCCTCAAAAGGTGCAATGTTCATGGGTGATGGAAAGCGCACATTACCGAAGGCATACAAATTTTTCACTGGTAAGTGTTTTCACATATTTTTAACCATTTCCTTGCTGCAGAAGCCTGCTTTTTTCCCATCTTGGTTCTGTTTCTAGTGAAAACCAGTCTCTTTTGACTGATCTGATTAATACAAACTTCATTATATTATGCTATAATAGTGTATGGAACCTACTATAAATATTATTTGTCCTTACAAGAAAATCAAATTTATGAGTGAATGCTCCTAATTTATTCAGTCTCCCATGTTTCTATTTCTTCTCTTTTCTTTATCTTTGTAGGGTCAGCAACTTGCATGCCAGGTTTTACACAACTCCTACCATAATTTGTGCATTAGAAACTATGATTCATTGAGAAAACAATAGAAGAAGATAAAGTAAAGAGATGCAATTAAGTTTATTGAGGAAACCTAATTGTATCATGTTGCTAATTACAATCGAAAGCCAACGGCCACGCTGAAGTTCTAAATTTAAGAAAAATCAAAATAGTTTTCTGTTAATGACTGGATTTTATAGACTCCCATTCCTAAAACAATGAATTCTTTCATATATAACTACTTCTTTCTTTCCATGATTTTGGTTTTTATTGGGTTTGGTTCATTTCCAGGCTCTCCATCTATGTTACTGAGTCGCAAGCTCATTGAGTTCTCCATTCTAGGATGGGAAAACCTCCCAAGGACACTCCTCATGTACTTCGCCAACACAAGATCCTCAAATCGAGGCTATTTCCAGACTCTCGCCTGCAACTCAAAAGAGTTCTCAGACATAATTGTAAACAATAACTTGTGGTTCATTGCATGGGATAACCCTCCTACAACAGAGCCCCGGAATCTGAGGTCTTCTGATTTGAAGAAGATGTTGGGGAGTGGAGCTGCATTCGCCGGAAGTTTCCTCCCAAATGATAGAGTCTTGGATATGATCGATCAGCAGGTCTTACATCGAAAACAGGGCAGGGTAGCACCAGGGGGGTGGTGTGTAGGGAGCCATGATAGAGGTCGAGATCCTTGCAAGTTCAGGGGGGATATTGACATACTCAGGCCAGGTCCAGCTGCCAAGAGATTTGTGAAGCTTCTCCTGAGGTTAATGACAAATACTTCTGTACATTCAAATATGTGTATTCAAAGGTGATGCATGAACTCCAGTTGTGCCCGTATTCTAGGCTAAACTTGTATATCAGGATTCAATCAAGTCCTAAATCACATCTCCATTTGTATGTATGCTCAGTGACCAAGGATACCTGGTGTGTTTGGGAGTAGCATATTATATTCCAAGATCGATAAAGGACTTGATACTAATCCCAAACTTATCTCGTATTTATACTATAATTAGGATAAATCATAACAGTAAAACAACATGCAGCAGTAAATGGGTCGGTGCTGTCGGCCTGTGTAGCCCTGCTTGGTATGCAAGGAAAATTTGCAGAATGCAAATTACCACAGCTGTGGTGGTGGTAGTTTGCATGGACAAACAAGGCTATAGGTATCTTAACTAGCAGAGGAATACCATACCAAGCAGCTGTTTTATCAATTTAACCGAGAATAACTGCAGATGCGAATTACTGTGGTTGACACTTGACGCCAAGAAAAGGGTGTGACAAACACCGAGCATTGAGCAAATTTTACCCATTACGCTCGAGTCGACATATTTAATGCCTATAAATTCTGTGTGACTGTGTTTGAGAACCCCTCAATTCCATATGAAAAACGACTATATCTATTGGCAAACATGGCATGCTTGCATGACATGTAGATCACATAGAGGAAGTCATTCGATTTAAGAGTTGACTTTACATTTTCTAATCATGTGTCGTACGTAATGACCACGCGCTTGAAGAAGTTCAGCAGATACTTGGTTGGATTTAAGATTGGTGGAGAATTTGAGTGAGTGAATTATAGGAGACGAACACTTAAATCTAATAGCTTCATAGCCTTCAATTAAGGAATTGATCATACGGTCTATACTCATAGTGCACAGTTCTCATCCCACGCAACTGCTTGAAGTAGCGCGAAATATTGAACTCTCCCAATATAACTGAAGAAACAAAAGCCAAAAAAGAGGGAAAAAAACTCTCCCAATATAAAACATAAATAATTTTTAGAGGGATAGCTTTTACAAAAGTGGTGCTAGACGCTTATGTGGCAGGGTGTGATCTACCACTTTTCCCTCCCAAAAGTGTTTTGAAAGTATTTTCAACTTACATAGCAGTGGGACCGACCACACCACATAACCAGCCCACAGCTTTTGTAACGTGAATTGGGCTTATTTTGATGATGGGCTTGGTATTACCAACTTTTATGAAGCCCACAATTTTAAGTCATCAGGTTGGCCATGACCCATGACCCGTGGGCCGAAAGAGTTTCCGACTTGGCACCATAACACAGGACAAGCACATAGAACTGGTATTGATGATCAACACCGAATCTCTCGTCATTTAACTATATAACAACCTCCCATTCTCTTCTCCACGAAACCCTAATATAGGACCGTAGCGGCACTTTGTCGCTCTTCTCATCTCACCAGGTGCCTCTCTCTAGGTTTTCGACGAACTAAGTTTACTTTTGATTCCTTCTTACAGATTTCCTTTATTTGTGTTTCATGGATTAATTTTTTGCGTTTTCTGATTTGGTTTCGGCAGGTTTAATCGAGTTTAGGTTTAGGGTTTCTTTAGTAAGCCATGGCTCCTCCATCTAAAGGTATTTGTTATCCGACTTTGCGCTGTTTTTACCACCAATCTGTACTCAAATGTTTACATTTCTAGTGTATCTTCGTTTAATTTTGAGTTAAACAAACCCTAATGATTATTTTAGTCTCGACTCGATGAATCTTTTCCAGGAGATTCGATGGTTCGAACAATCTAAGCAGATTGATTTTTGACCTAGATTATGATCTCCTGGCTGAAGAACCCATATAAAGATATGGGTGCAGTCCAAATCGGAAAATTTATGAAAAAGTACTCTATTTTACGATTTACTGTAGATTTTTGGCAATTATTTGGCTGTGTATAGTTTAGAGGTAATATGTAAAGCTTTGACATTATAGGTTAGTTGGGTTAGGGCGACTGAATGCTTCAATCTTGAAATAATGCTGATGAACTAGAAGATAGTCATGTAATTTTTATGTTTATCTCACATGAACTGTTTTTCCAATTTCCCTATATTAGGAAATTTTCTTTATTTAGTTTTGGGTTGATAGGTTGTTTTGCAGAAGAATCTCCTTTTCTATTATTCAACCATTTCATTTTAGAAAGTTCAACACCAAAACATGTATGCCTTAGGTTCCAATTTGTATACATGGTTGAATCTGGTGTATCTTAACGAAACCCCTATCATGGTCTTGTAGTACAGTGTACTTCTAGGGTGTATATAAATATATGAAAAAAGAGAAATTTCTTGTTTTAAGTTCTGATTTTGCTTAGTCTCGTTCAATACTTATTGGCTATTTACTAGCCATGACGTCTGAAGTGGTAGCGCATGAGCCATTGGCTCAAGTTTTGTGCATCATTCCTACATGTAGGAGGTTCAAAACTTAACCTACCCAAATTCTTAGGAGTTTAAAATATCCCTTGTTGTTGTTTACCCTTTGGGACTGCCTGTTCTAGAAAATCTTTTGTTCCTGGTGTGGTAATAGATTATATAATTCCAAATTTTTTTACAAGTCTGAAGTGGTCTGCAAAACGTTACCCTCATTGTCCTGGAAAGGTTTATTATCTCCTCAAGCACCTACTTTCTAAACTCTTATCACACTATGTTAATGCACGCTTTAGTTGTTTAAGCTGTGAAAAAGTACGACGATTTGATCTCTCTGGTGGCTCTTATCGAATCTTAAACTTGAAAGTAATTGGAAATCCTGTTTTGGCCATCTATCTGGAACCTTCTTTATTTGTTGTCTTCCTATGATCACAACCTTGAGTTGTTCTGATTTATGTTTCATGCAGTTGCCACAAAGAAGACAGACCCAAAGGCACAGGCCTTGAAGGCTGCCAAGGCAGTGAAATCAGGTGCATCAACGATAAAGAAGAAGGCCAAGAAGATCCGTACATCTGTTACGTTTCATAGGCCAAAGACATTGAAGAAGGATAGGAACCCCAAGTACCCTCGTATTAGTGCACCACCAAGGAACAAGCTTGACCATTATCAGATTCTAAAATACCCGCTCACAACTGAATCTGCAATGAAGAAGATTGAAGACAACAACACTCTGGTTTTCATTGTTGACATCCGTGCAGACAAGAAGAAGATCAAGGATGCAGTCAAGAAGATGTATGACATTCAGACTAAGAAAGTGAATACCCTGATCAGGTAAACTTCACAGTTGCTGAAGGCTTGGTTAAATTAGCATCTGTACATTTAGTTGCTTCACTTTTATGTCTCTGCTACAGTTAAAAGTTCTTTAATAACTCATGTTCTTGGATGTGTTGTGGTTTCAGGCCGGATGGAACCAAGAAAGCGTATGTGAGGTTGACTCCAGATTATGATGCATTGGATGTGGCAAACAAGATCGGTATAATATAGAGTGGACACTATTTTTGCTTTTTCAAGTGACTATTTGTTGCCAATATACGGCAGTTTTGTTAGAGAACTTTCATCAGAGATAAGACTGCAATTTTGCGTTGGTAAAATTTTAATCAGGAATTCAGGATATTCTTGTTTGATCTATGTTTTAGGGTCTTATGATTTTGATTTATGATATGTTATTGTGTGGGAGCTAATTGACCTTAATACGTGGTTTACATAGCACACATGGTAGGTGAACACCATTCAATTGTTATGATACTCCTTATGGTCTAGTTGGCTGGTGGTTGAGCAAGTCATTTCTCTTTGACATTGGGTTGGGCCACAGTGATCAGGCATGAGCGACTACTGTTTACCAAAAACACAGGTCCTCAAAAGTCTGTAAAGCCATGTATGGGTTCAGTCTTAGGCTGATGCAGTGATCCCATCCCAACTTAGCTGTCTAGAAAATGGTTATAGATGGTTGAGTTAATGAACTGTTAACCTTTCAATGGTTTGCACATTCAGTCGACTGTACCATAGAATTAACATTTTGATACCTTTCTTCCAAAGGTATTTTGCAAGAGAAGAATGAATATATATTGATTAGTAGGTCATAAGAAACTGTGGGGAACGTATTTAGTTCCACGCTGTTAGTTATGTCCTCAACCAACCAGTTTAAAGGGATAAAATCTGGCAGCATCTTTTGACCAAATTGTAATCGTGAGGCCCTATGGTGAACAAGATTTCACATAATTTCTAATTCGATCAAACCCTCAAATCTTCAATCTCGAAAGGATAAAATTATCGGTAAATTTAACTTACCTCTTAAAAATAATTGTGATTTGTATTTTTTTCACTAGTTTTGTAATTTGTAATATGAGAAGGTGGCTTAACGCTTGTCATCTGCATTATGCAAAAAGTTTGAATTGAAAATCTGTGTTTTTTTACCTGAATTGAAAAAACGGTCCATTTCCTCAAAACTGATAATCCTCCATCGACCCAACTTGCTCCAAAGACTAATTAAAATCCCTTTTCTTACAAAACAAAATAATAATAAATGGGAATTTTGGCCAAAAACCCCTACTTGAAAAACGTTTTAGGATTTAGCCCAACAAACGTTTTCTTTTAGTCTAAGGCCCAAGGATAACTGACTGAAACCTAGAGGGTTTCACTGAAACCCTCTTCCTATAAATTACACACACTGAAACCCTCTGACTGAAACCCTCTTGGGCCTTAGACTAAAAGAAAACGTTTGTTGGGCTAAATCCTAAAACGTTTTCCAAGTAGGGGTTTTTGGCCAAAATCCCCATAATAAATTAAAATACTTTTTGCAAAGATTTTTTTTTCTTCTTTCTTTGGTCGAGATTTGTCGAAATCACTATATATTAAAGAGATATATATAGAGGAAAGGTTTCTTTTTATTTTGTAGTAGGGTATTTCAATATTTTGACAAAACAATTACACTAGAATTATAATTTAAAAAAATGGATTATTTATAATACTCTTAAAAAGAATGATTAAGCCGGCCATTGAAGCTACACACTTCTATGTTGTTAATGGCCCTTATGGGTGGTGGTGTTTTCTACATGACATTTCTTTTGAGCCATTGCTTGGATATGTAATTGTGCAATACACGGGGAAACATCCTCGTCACCAAAAAATTAAAAATAAATTCTGATCTGAGCGGCGTTTCTCTCTTTCTATGTGACTCTGAGGATGGAGGTGGAGGTGGAAGTAGAGGTAGAGGTAGGGGCAGTGGTAGAGATGGTGAGTCGGTAATGTGGTAGAGGTTGTAGTTATTTTTTGTGGCATGGATTTAATAGTGGGTTTAATGAGGGAAATGGTTTTAGAATTTCTGGATAACCATTTTTAACATGAGTGCTACTTTTTGGCCCGACCTTTTTATAAAATAAATACCAGATGCATAATGAGTTCTCCTGCCATATAAGTTGGTAATTCTCTCATAACACTTTCGGGATGGAAAAGGTGGTAGGTCTCATTCTGCCACATAAGCATCTGGTACCTATTTTGTAAACAATAAAGATTTTTGGGAGGGAAAAGGTGGTAGGTCTCATTCTGCCACATAAGCATCTGGTACCCATTTTGTAAACAATAAAGTTTTTTGGGAGGGAAAAGGTGGTAGGTCTCATTCTGAAACCCTCTCATAACATTTTTGGGAGGAAAAAGGTGGTAAGTCTCATTCGGCCACATAAACATCTGGTACCCATTTTGTAAATAATAAAGCTTTTTGGACCGACCAGTTTATAAAATTGGTGCTAGATACTTATGTGGTAGGTAGGACCCACCACTTTTCTTCTCTTAAAAGTGTTAGGAGGGAGTTTCTAACTTATGCGGCAATGGGACCCATCATGCCACATAAGTGTCGGGCATTTGTTTTATAAACTCATCGGTCCAAAAAAACAGCGCTCTTTTGTAAAATGGTAGGCTAAAAAATCTTTATTGTTTAGCATTTTGGAAGACCCATTCAAAAGTTTTACCCCCTCCATTGTTTTTTTTTTTTGATAAAAGAGATTGTTTTACCCCTCCAATTCAGCTTTCCAAATATCAACCCCCATAAATTTTCGATCTTTTCATAAAAGAAAGAAAATTAGTTAATCTAAAGATTTCCAAACGAGAGTTTAACCGTTAGTAGTGCATTATTACCCCATCCAACGGTTTAGATTAAGGGAAGACAAATAAGGACGACCACAAAAGGGATGATACTAATATCAGTTTTACTGTTGTTTCAAATGTGTTGGACTGGCACACCACACAAACACAATGATGCCTGCCAGTGATGGTTTGTAGTCCCCCATCCCCCCAAAAAAAAGTTAACGCTTCTTTGCTTTTAATTTTTAACGCTAACGGAGGAGAGTCTAGAGAGTGTGTTTTCTAGAGAGAGAAAATCTAGAGAGAGAAAGAGACAGAACGCACCGTTAATTCAGAGAGAGAGAGAGAGAAAATAGGTCAGTTTTAGAGTGTGAAAGTGAAGAAAGAAGACGAAGAAACTGCTGCTGCTACTGCCTCTGTCTCAACTCTCTCAAGTGTTCTTTTATCGATCTACTTTTTTTTTTTTTTTTTAAATAATTTTTTTGTCCGCCTACTTTGACTGAGTCATCGATTCGTGGTAGATTCTTTTTCGTTGGAATTTGGTTAACCGAAAAGCAAAATCCAACACTCTTTGTCAGCTAGTTTTTCCTTCTACTCCTCCAAATCTGTTCTTCAAATTTGGGCCTTTTTTTGATGAATTAGGGTTTACGAAAATTTGTTGTGAAAATGATGATATCAAGAGGACTATTTGGTTGGTCTCCGCCTCATATACAGCCATTAACGCCGGTTTCTGAGGTTTCTGAGCCGCCGGAATCTCCTTCTCCTTACTTAGAGTCGAGTACAGAGCAGGTTCAGTTGGAAGATGATGGAGTTATTGAGGAGGAAGAAGAGATCGAGCCGCCACCGGCTGCTGTGCCTTTTTCGAGGTTGTTTGCTTATGCTGATAGCTTCGATTGGTTTCTTATGGTTGTTGGCTCAGTAGCAGCTGCAGCTCATGGGACGGCTCTTGTTGTGTATTTGCATTTCTTTGGGAAAGTTATTCAGTTGATGAGCTTCAAGGATCCATCAGAGAAGTCTGAGGAGCTTTTTCAGATGTTTAAAGAGGTTGGACTTCAAAAGCTTTAAAATTTCCCTTTACTTTTCTTGTTTTAAGTAGCTAGTTTATTTGTATACACTTATTAGTAACTTCATTCTGATTAGGTCAAGAAAAATACAGTAGGGTTAGTTCAAACAAATGTCTTATCGGTTACTCACGCACAAATTCCTCAGTAGAACCCAGTTACTGACGTCCTTGGGGTTAATATGGAACATCTGTTGGGTTTATTTGATTTTTGTAGATTTGTTAATGCAAAGATGAAATATGTACCTCATGTATTTTTCTGTTATTGTTCTGGGTGAAATTGGGGATGCACATGAGATACAATTTACTTGTTCGACCTAGTTCTCTCAGAGTTATTGCTTAGTCTAAGTTTGATGGATTAGGCAATGAGAGGATCGAAATTGCATGTTCATTTTACTTAATTTTGCGTTCAAATGCATAAAATAACGGAATAGAGTTCATGAGTATGGCTAACCTTCTGAAGGATTGAGTTGCCTTGATGATTTTGTTACAAGGTCTGTTTGCTGATACTGGGGGGACTTCTACATGGGCAGTGCTCTTAGTTTCAGGAGTCTTCTGTGTAAGACGCTCAGTGATTGGAGGACTAAGAAATTTGTTACTTTCTTGGATTGCATAGAATTTACCTCATACTCAGTCACTCTCTTACTTCATTATAGGGGCATACTCAGGGGAAAGTTATGCATAAAAGTATCCTTTTTTTTTTTTGGAGTAGTTGTTATGAAACACTAAAGAGAGTTTGTTAGCTTCAGTGAAGATCTGCTGAACCTTTTGTGGGTAGTGTTTAGTTGGGGAAGAGTTAGAGTCTTAGAAGGTTTTACTGTAGACAGTAGGCCTTGGGTACTATTGCCACTTTGCCACTATGTGTGGGACAGGATGGTCTGGACATTCCTATTCATTTTTCATTAGACTGATACCACTTGTGTCTTTTTCAATGGGTGTTCCACTTTTTGGGAGTTGATGCTTTACTATATGACCATGGTATTGATCCCTCGCAGTTGAATGCTGCTCTGGCTTGTTAATACATTATCTGGGATAAAAATCCCTTGTCTTGGGTGCTATTTTTGCGCTCCCAACCTGGCACCATTTTGAATTGCCATTTGACTGCCACATATTAATCACACCAAGGAGAAAGTTTTGTAAGACAATATTTTATTGTTTATCTCTATCAACCAGAATCTTGGGCTACATGTTCATAAAATGAGCTTAGCAGAGACAAAGAATGCTTAAATGGATGAATGAAAAGGATAACAAACACCAAACAAAATGAATGCATTCGTGAATTGATGAAAATGTTGCAGTAGCTTCAATAGGTAATATCGTAATTTAATAAGGGAAAGCCAATTGATATGGTTTAGTGGTGTGCAATAAAGACCAGGAGTATGCTTGCGGGAAGGAACTTGGAGGTTGGATTTTGGGGAAGAGTTGAAAAGAGTTAGTACAATGAAACAGTATGTTTTGAGGTGTTGGGAGTAGAACAACAACAGTCAAATTAGTGGAAAACATAGTTTTATATAGAATTGAATGCAAGAATATAATTCAATCAGCTAATCAAATCATAGGCTCATAGCAAGCCTAATTGTGATTGTACTGAGACTTTATCTAGTTTTGCATTTATTATGACTTATGACACTTGTCTTCTCATCGGCAACAAATTTATTCATTAGAATTTACAAATGGAACATTCAGATCCAATTTATTTAACTATGTCCTTCTCCATAATGCAGCACTCTCTACAAATCATTTACATAGCCTCGGCTGTATTTGCTGCTGGTTGGATCGGTAAGGTCAAACTTTCATTGTATCATTTCTTTAAGCAATTCTTGCGCTGTAGATGAAAACTATTTGAAACTTTCCAGGACTAATTTTTTCTGTGTACTAGAGGTCTCGTGCTGGATTCTTACTGGAGAAAGGCAAACTGCAGTCATCAGGTCAAAGTATGTTCATGTATTGCTTAACCAGGACATGAGTTTTTTTGACACGTACGGGAACAACGGGGACATTGTCAGCCAAGTATTGAGTGATGTGTTGCTAATTCAGTCTGCTCTCAGTGAGAAAGTATGTTTCAAACTTAAAAGTGTTGCTTCATGCAATGGAAGTCTATATTTTACTTCATATTAGCCTGCTCGGTAAATTGGATTGTGTCAGCAAATGAATCATCTATCAGAAGTTGATTTTCATAATGGAGCTTTTATGTAACAGGTCGGTAACTATATTCATAACATGGCGACATTTTTTGGTGGTCTTGTCATTGGAATGATCAACTGTTGGCAAATTGCACTCATAACACTAGCCACTGGCCCATTTATTGTTGCTGCTGGAGGAATATCTAACATATTTCTCCACAGGCTTGCTGAAAATATTCAAGATGCGTATGCTGAAGCAGCAAGCATCGCTGAGCAGGTTGATCTCTATTCTATAACCTTTAAATATTATTTTTCCAGAGTTTTCTGAGTATGATATGATCTTGGCATCTCATCTTAGTGGAAACTTTTTGAGAAATTACGTGAATTTGTCTTCTTTAGTTGCCATTACTTGAACTTTTTAATTGTTTTTATTTGCAACTTTAGGGATTCACGTTTCTGGATGGGTTTAAAATATATCAAATTATTGTATGAAAGTTGTTTGGTAACGTTACTTAGTTTTCTTGCTTGTGCAGGCAGTCTCTTACATTAGGACCTTATATGCATTCACAAATGAAACATTGGCTAAGTATTCTTATGCAACTTCACTCCAAGCAACACTGAGATATGGTATATTGATAAGTCTTGTGCAAGGCCTTGGTCTTGGATTTACATATGGACTTGCAATATGTTCATGTGCTTTGCAACTTTGGGTTGGAAGGTTCCTGGTTTCCCATGGAAAAGCTCATGGGGGTGAAATTGTAATAGCTCTTTTTGCTGTAATTTTGAGTGGCCTGTAAGCATCTTGTTCTCACCTAACACCTTTATCTTGTTGATCCACAGTTTTTTCAATCTTTGCTAATTGCTGTAGCTTATCTTTTGTAGTGGGCTGAATCAAGCAGCAACGAATTTCTATTCATTCGAGCAAGGAAGAATTGCTGCCTATAGACTTTTTGAAATGATAAGCCGTTCAACCTCATCTGTTAATCAGGAAGGAAATACCTTAGCTTCTGTGCAAGGAAACATTGAGTTTCGAAATGTCTATTTCAGCTACCTCTCTCGCCCTGAAATCCCTATCTTAAGTGGATTTTACCTGACTGTACCTGCTAGAAAAACTGTGGCACTTGTTGGCAGGAATGGCTCCGGAAAAAGCAGTATAATTCCTCTCATGGAGAGGTTTTATGATCCTACATTAGGTATTACGACCAGGCTGTCTGCCCTTGTCTATTTTTTGTGATTGCACTAAAATCTTAAAACATCCAATTCATTTTTTTTTGGTGCTGCAGGAGAAGTCCTCTTGGATGGTGAGAATATCAAAAGCTTGAAACTAGAATGGTTAAGAAGCAAAATCGGACTGGTTACCCAAGAACCTGCTTTGCTGAGTTTAAGCATTCGAGATAACATTGCTTATGGACGGTCCAGTGCTACCCCTGATCAGATTGAAGAAGCTGCTAAAATAGCCCATGCACACACATTTATCAGCTCACTTGAGAAAGGATATGAAACACAGGTAGAGGAGAAGGGATATCAATCAACTTAAACTAATATCAAGTAATGGATGCTTACTTAGTATATTCTTCTGATTTATACATTCCAGGTAGGTAGGGCAGGCTTGGAATTAACGGAAGAACAGAAGATAAAACTTTCTGTTGCTAGAGCAGTGCTTTCGAATCCATCCATTCTTTTGCTTGACGAGGTCACTGGTGGTCTTGACTTTGAAGCAGAAAGGGCTGTTCAGGAGGCTCTAGATATCCTCATGTTGGGAAGATCAACGATAATAATAGCCCGAAGGCTTAGCCTTATAAGAAATGCTGATTATATAGCTGTGATGGAGGAGGGGCAACTTGTTGAAATGGGCACACATGATGAATTGTTAGCCTTGGATGGTCTGTATGCAGAGCTTCTCAGATGTGAAGAAGCAGCAAAACTTCCTAAGAGGTAGATTGTCCATTTTAACTCCACTCCATCTATGCAGTATGCCTTGTGCCAAATATTGGTGGTCAGCAATATGAATCTCATTTAACCATTCAAAACTCTAGATGTTTTGAATGGTTAGATTTGTATCCATATCATTTTAGATATTGCGTTTATTGATGGGTTCTCTAATTTCTAGGTTAGCTTTAGTTGGAGAGTATTCTATTTACCCTCTCCTTATACTCTTATTTTTAGTAGCTGGATGATGAAAAATGGGGTTTTCTTTTTCTGATGTGGTCTGTCATTTTCCAGGACACCAATAAGGAACTACAGGGAGATCACAACTTTCCAAATTGAAAAGGATGCATCAGCCAGTCACAGCTTCCAAGAACCATCATCCCCTAAGATGGCTAAATCACCCTCTCTTCAGAGGACTCATGGTTTCCATGCATTTCAACCCCCAGATGACACCTTTAATTCGCACGATTCGTCAAAAATTCAGAGCCCACCTTCAGAACAAATGCTGGAAAATGGGATGCGTTCGGATGCTGCAGACAAGGCACCATCCATAAAAAGGCAAGATAGTTTTGAAATGAGATTACCTGAGCTGCCCAAAATTGATGTTCACGCACCACCTAGACAAACATCAAATGCTTCAGATCCTGAGTCTCCTATTTCACCTCTTTTGACGTCAGATCCTAAAAATGAGCGCTCTCACTCAAAGACTTTTAGTCGGCCCTTGAGTCAACTGGATGATATGCCTGTGAGACGAAGGGAGTCAAAGGATGCACAAAATCAGAAGCCTCCATCTTTTTGGAGGCTTGTGGAACTTAGCTTTGCAGAGTGGCTTTATGCTCTTTTGGGTAGCATTGGTGCAGCAATTTTTGGGTCTTTTAATCCTCTTCTTGCTTATGTTATTGCACTGATAGTGTCGTCATACTATAGAGATCACGGTCGTCACCTACGCCATGAAGTGGAGAAATGGTGCTTGATCATTGCGTGCATGGGTATAGTAACAGTAGTTGCCAATTTTCTGCAGCACTTCTATTTTGGTATAATGGGGGAGAAAATGACTGAACGAGTTAGGAGAATGATGTTTTCAGGTAAATGACATTCTACTCTGTTTTTATTCTTTGGAGTTCGTACCGTTATCCTTTATGAGCTTCTATTACTTCATTAGGACATATATCTTCATGGTGGGCTAATCCATGCTCATTGCTCTCCAGCAATGTTGCGTAATGAAGTTGGGTGGTTTGATGAAGAGGACAACAGTGCTGACACCTTATCCATGCGCTTGGCTAATGACGCTACATTCGTTCGTGCTACTTTCAGCAACAGGCTTTCAATATTTATCCAGGACACTTCAGCTGTTCTTGTAGCTCTTCTTATTGGGGTACTGCTGGAGTGGCGATTGGCAGTTGTAGCTTTGGGGACTCTGCCCATTCTTACAATTTCTGCTATTGCACAGGTTTCACTCATATGCTTTTCTTGAAGGAGGCTTTTTATATGCAAATCTTGGTATTATCAACTTTTATTTGTAAATTCATTCATACCAACTTAATATTTCTTGGTACCTGTTTTTCCATCAAACATCAGTGACTGCATAAATTCTCCTTTCCACACATTCCAAGAAGATTTCATGATCTTGGTATAGGAACACTGAATGCTCGGAGTCTACCATTTTCATAAGTAATTAAGTGGATGCTATGTGTAATTGTTCACTTTCTTCATGTATGAATTATGATAGGTTCTGCTTCCACCTATATGCAGAGAATAATTATTATTTTTTTCTTTTGATCGGCCTCTAGGAATGACTAAGTACTAAAAGGAAGTTTTCAATGTGTTAGTTACTTATTATCATTGTCCTAGTGATGTGATAGAAACCGATATGGTAAGTTTGGAAGGTCTCCTCATGTTTCTTTCACCACAAATGTCTACAATCAACCATCACTGTTTTTTTAGGGGTTGCATTTGTACTCCAAATCTTAACTGAAAGGGCTTTGTCACTTATTACTCTCTAATATCATTGAAAGTCAGCCATGCCTAGTTCTGACAATGTATATGACTTCATTATGCTTAAGCTTAACCAAGGACAATGATATTATTTGCCAACTTGGTAAATAATATGGTTCAGTTGAGTTGTATAGGTTGTCCCCTAACATCTTCAGAGCTCTATAGCCTGCTTTTGAGGTTTACTTCACCTGTTTGGGTTTATGGGAGAAGCAAACACCTTGGTGGGTTAACAATACTCTTATATATGTTGTTTATCGACGTTGATCTAGAAAACATTATAACATGTTGCTTGATTATGGGAGTTGAGACTTGAGAGCTAGAAGAATAGATTGAAGATCTGTTTGTTTACATTCAAGGATGTTTGTACGCCGACAGATGTTGCACTTCATTTCATTATCTTCTTTTGTTGCAACTGACTTTTGTCCATTTATACGTCTCTTTCATCTTTTAGTATCTTGTAGCTAAGCAGGATGAATATGCTGAGTGGCTGTAATTTTGTATTTTGCAGAAACTGTGGCTTGCGGGGTTCTCAAGAGGTATTCAGGAGATGCATAGGAAGGCATCTTTAGTCCTCGAGGATGCAGTTAGAAACATCTACACTGTTGTGGCATTCTGTGCTGGTAACAAGGTAATGGAGATGTACAGATTGCAGCTAGTAAAAATATTCAAGAAGAGTTTCCTCCATGGAGTAGCCATTGGTTTTGCATTTGGATTATCACAGTTTCTTCTTTTCGCCTGTAATGCTTTCCTCCTCTGGTACACTGCTCTCTCTGTCAAAAATGGTCATCTGGATCTGCATACGGGTCTCAAGGAGTACATGGTCTTCTCATTTGCAACCTTTGCATTGGTGGAGCCTTTTGGCCTGGCCCCTTACATACTTAAACGACGGAAGTCCCTCACTTCAGTGTTTGAAATCATAGATCGTGTTCCAAAGATTGACCCAGATGACAACTCTGGATTGAAACCTCCTAACGTTTATGGAAGCATCGAGCTGAAAAGTGTTGATTTTTGTTATCCAACTCGTCCAGAGTTGATGGTATTGAGCAATTTTAATCTCAAAATCAATGGAGGACACACCGTAGCAGTTGTGGGAGTTTCAGGATCTGGAAAAAGCACTATAATTTCTTTGATAGAAAGATTCTATGATCCAGTTGCTGGTCAAGTTTTACTAGATGGACGAGATTTGAAGCTTTTTAACGTGAGGTGGTTGAGGAATCACCTGGGTCTTGTTCAGCAGGAACCTATTATCTTCTCAACCACCATAAGGGAGAACATAATATATGCCAGGCACAATGCAACCGAGGCTGAGATGAAAGAAGCTGCAAGAATAGCAAATGCCCACCATTTCATTAGCAGCTTGCCACATGGTTACGACACACATGTGGGCATGAGAGGCGTAGATCTAACACCTGGACAGAAGCAGAGAATTGCCATTGCTCGGGTAGTTTTGAAGAATGCACCCATTTTGTTATTGGACGAGGCCAGCTCATCAATCGAGTCAGAGTCAAGCCGGGTGGTGCAGGAGGCTCTTGACACATTGATCATGGGGAACAAAACAACAATTCTTATTGCCCATAGAGCGGCAATGATGAGGCATGTTGACAATATTGTAGTCCTTAATGGTGGGCGAATTGTGGAGCAAGGAACCCATGATGCCCTAGTTGCGAAGAACGGTTTGTATGTCCGGTTGATGCAACCTCATTTCGGAAAGGGCCTTCGGCAACGTAGATTTGTTTAAATCTGGGGGTTTCTGATTGTTGTATTTTACAGTTGGTTGATCACTTGGCTTCTCATTCCACCCATTTCCCGATGGCGAGAGATTTCGATTCTGCCAGATCATTCATGATGAAATTTTTGTTGGTGGGAAACTGTAGAATGGGTGAAAATGCTTATCAAAAAATGGAATGGGTGAAGATTGAGAAGTGACGATTTTGTAACAATGTTTATTTGGGTTGTTAGGTGGTGGTGACTGGTGGTTAACAACTTTGGGGTTCATGGAGTTCCAGTAGGTGGGGGAGGAGGGGGTTAGAGAGCGCTCGATGAGATGTGCTCGAAGGAATTTGGTGGATTATTCTTTTGGAGCACTGCCACGGTACTGGTGTGCTTCTGTCTCCATATGTTATATTATATTTGTTAATTTCATCAGAAGAGGGTTTGGAGGTTGTCATAATCTTTCTTCCTTGTTTGTGGCTTGCTAATCTAGAAATGTATGATTCATTTTCTTTTTGGTTTTTTCTTCTTGTTGGTTTTGAATGTTCACTTGTGATTATTGCTTGATGCCCCTTCCATCACTTGGTGAGTACAGTGTACACAGGATGTAAGGGGGAAAAAGAGAGGGGTGTAGTTAACAGTAAAAGTATTTAACTTGTGCATTTTTTAGAATCTGCCTAGATATACAAGAACTAAAAGTGCTTTTATTTTTCCTCTTGTTTCTTCTTATTTTTTGGTTTTGCTGACAAAAGATAGATGATGTAAGTTACCTGGTTTTTCTGGACTGACCATAACCAGATAAATTCTGTAAGAGTGAGTCCAAGGGGATGCAAGTAAATATGTGGGATCTTGTTTTAGATGAGTTGTGCTAAGCTTGCTTTTTGGAACTGAACTTTTGCTTGTATTTTCTGTATACATTTAATGTGCTTTGCCATATACAATAGTAGCTTAAGAAATGTTTTTTCATATTATTAGGTCTCGTTTCGTTTTTTGTTTCTTTTACGTGGGAGGAGTGAACAATATATGTATGAGGAAGGTGGATCATTTTCTGTTGTGAACAATATCGTTTTTTGCATGTTTGGGTACAAATAAAAGTAAGGGTATAAAAGATGAACCATTAATAATGCAGAGCTGAGAACACTATCATCTACGGCATAAAAAATCGCTATTAATGCTGCGGTGATGTAAAGCGTCAAAAACGTTGTGCACAATCGTCCAGTCGCGTGTTGGTAGTTTCTTGATTAGTAGGGTTGGTATAAGTTTACACCACCTTTATGTGCCAGCTAGCACAACTATCTGCTATTGTTGATAGTTTAAATTAGGTTTTTATTTAGCATCGAAGTATTGATCTCGTAAAAATTGACTCACATTCAAATAATAATAAAAGTTTTCACCACTTGATTGAATAGGGGTAAAAATTCTTAAAGCTGCAAATATTTCCTCACAAGTACTATATCCACATAACTTTTGGCTAAATTGTAACACAATATAAATTTCATACAATGATATGTCAGCAAACTAAAATCACCAAATCAATGATGTCGGCTATACGTAACTGATAAGTTATTTTGTATTATCGACCGTATAGAACTAACAATTTAAATTTGTGTTGTGTGGTTTTAATAAAAAATTATGTGAAAATATCAGTGGCCATTCTTAAATGGTATTAAGACTATTAATGGTGCTAACTGCTATGTGACAAGCCTAGGTCAGTGGGGGTGTCATCTTGCAACCAACTTCTGAAGGGGCACAGGATCTCGTTTAACACATGGTGCCACAACAAACACACACATACACAACGGTCTCACACTCTCATCTCTCACCCACCTTCTGGTCAACTACCATCCCCGGGAGCTGATTCCCAGAGAAAAGCAGGACTGGTAGGAGATCATGCCTATACACACCACCCACCAAATTACACCCTTTTTTTTACTTCTCTCCTCCCATCAAACCCTAACCCTAATTAATTCACCCCTCTAATCCCGAATTTCACTTCCACTCACGATTCTCCTCCCCCAATCCATGGCTTCAGATTCCAACTCCTCACCTTCCATCACTGATTGCACCGACCAAAACCCTAACCCTAATGAAGTCACAGATCATTTGACAACTCTCGCAATAACAGAATCCGAAAATGCTATTGTCGACGAAGTAGATTCTAATCAGGAGGATTCCGTCGACATCGCAAATGGATCTCTTGATGTTAATTACGATCAAAATGACGATACCCAAGTCGAAGAAGAACTCCCGACCGGTTCTGTTCTTGTGTCTGCAGAGGTTGAAGTTGTGGAAGATGTTAGAGAGAGAAATTCTTCTGGTGGTGTTGATAATGGGATAGACAATTCCGAGCATGAAATTGATGTCAGATTGAGCCCTAGCAGCAGCGGATATGCTGGAGAAAGGGGAACTAGTAGTGCAACGAGTAACTCTGGCATTGAAGAGGTTGAAGAAGATGGAAATGTCATAACTCTGCAGGATAGTTCGATTGATGCAGTTGCGGATTCAGCTTCATGGGTTCCCGGGAAACGGCATGTCGATGAGGTTAGTGGTGCGTTATTGAATTTAAATGATGTTGCATTCTGTTATTCTTAAATTTTGGAAATGGATTTTTTTTGGGAAACCTCGCAATCATAGAAACATTGAATTTTTATTGGTTATGCCTTCAGCAACATGTTGTCATTCCATTATAATTAAACTGAAATATTGGACCTATTGATCGAATTCAGCTTATCGACAACTATGGTAACAGCTAATAACAGCTAATTCTTGTAATTTTGGGTAGCTCCTTTTTAAATGTGGCTAAATGGGTACTCTGTGTCTTTCTCTCTTGACATTGAGAATACAATTTGTGGAGTTAACTGTGCCACTGTAAGGTATTGGGACTTAATACCCACTTCTTAGATAGTTTTTTTCTACTTTCAGCACTCTAAAGATAATGCTCTCTGATTCCTTTCCCAACTGGAAAATCAACTCTCTTGTTTTTGGTCTGGGTTTTGATGAAAAGAACTTCCTTTTTATGAGGTTACAAGTCTCTGACCCGTCGAATGAAATTTTCTTCAGACATTTCAGTCAGTTATCATATTCTTGTTATAAGCATGAAACATTACTCTCCAACCCGTCGAATGAAATACTATACCTCTAACATACATTACCATCTACAAAAACATGTTGTACTATGGGGTGTGGTGTCTCATCTTCAATAGGCATTGTTCTCTCATGCCAACACTAAATTTCTTCCCTCGTACAATGATTGGAGTAATCTCCTGGAATTTTTGATTTATAAATGAAGTGCAGGATGATGCTTCAGTTTCTTGGAGGAAAAGGAAGAAGCACTTTTTTGTTTTGAGTCATTCTGGCAAGCCGATATACTCCAGGTCAGTCTCAGGTGCTGAAAGGAGGAACTTAGAATTTCAGAATATCTTCTTTATATGTACTAAATAAGAATAAAAATCTTGTCTGTGTGTAAGAAATTTGATAACTGGTATTTGGTTGTAAGTTGTAACTTTTGGATGTGTCATACTGTCATGATTATTCTACTTCAAGGTATGGAGATGAACATAAGCTTGCGGGATTTTCGGCTACATTGCAAGCCATCATTTCCTTCGTGGAGAATGGGTACATATCTAAACCTTGCCCTTTGTTTGTGCATTGGTTGATCTTTCTCTTTGATGATGTGTTAAGGAGGAATTCCTTGGTTTTCTTTATTGACGTCTTTTCAGGGGAGACAATGTCAAATTTGTACGGGCTGGAAAACATCAGGTTGGCTTGCATTTTTCATAAACATGACTCATGTGGGCCAATCTTTTTAACTAAAATACACCTAGATTACTGGAATTCAGGTAGTTTTACTTGAAACTTTTGCATGTTCAGGTAGTTTTTCTTGTGAAGGGACCAATTTATTTGGTATGCATAAGCTGTACTGAAGAACCTCAAGAAGCATTAAAGGCGCAATTGGAGCTTATATATGGTCAGGTAAGAATCAGCTTTTACGATTCTTTTCCTATATGGTAAATATTGAATGTTCTCCAGTTGTGGTATATCCAACACAATTGATGATAAAAGATTCTTTATTGATATTTTCGTAATGCGCATTGTACCATAAGCTGCTGTTATTATTATTATTATTACTATTAGTATTATTAGTATTATTATTTTCATTTTCGCCTTTTAATTCTTTCAATAATACTTGGATGCAGATGCTTCTTATCTTAACAAAATCAGTAAACAGATGCTTTGAGAAGAATCCAAAGTTTGATATGACACCTTTGCTGGGAGGAACAGATTCTGTCTTCTCATCATTAATTCATGCCTTCAGTTGGTTTGTTCCTCTACTCTGTGCCTATTGCTTAGAACTTAAACCATATTTGGATGACTCATCAATTCTATTATCACTTTCCTTTTAAGGTGATAAAAAGTTTGCTGGAAGTACATTCAATGTTTTATTGTTCGTCAATTGGATAGTCCAGATGAACCTTCTACTAATCTGCACTTTTTTTTTCAGGAACCCTGCCACATTTCTTCATGCGTATACTTGCCTTCCTCTTGCTTACCCTACAAGGCAAGCTGCGGGAGCTGTATTACAAGATGTTGCTGAATCAGGTGTTCTTTTTGCGATATTGATGTGTAAGCACAAGGTTTGTCCTTATACCTCACTTCAGTAAATGGGAAATATATTTTTATATTTATAAAGCAGTGGAAGACTGGAATCCATAGAGCTCTCCCTTACCCTTCTCTAAATATAGAAGGAAGGGGAATATCAGGGTCCAAGACTCCATTTTGGTTACCAATTAAATCAAGTCCTATGAACAGATGGCAATGGTAAACTGTATTTCAGAAACACATGATGAGCATGCCATTTTGCATTGTTATACCCAAGGCTAATCCCTGCCTGACTAATCTGTTGTGACTGCAGTCTTTTTCATTTTTCTTTTGATGGCCTGTAAAATTGAAGGTTGATGGAATGCTAGACTGCTGACATTTTATGTTGTGTGTGTACATGTGATGTGAATGCTGAGGAAGGGGGATATGGATTTTAATCTTAGATTTCTTTAGCTGGCGGTCTATCATGGTCTTTCTATGGAAGTACGGGTGCTAGTACGTTCTAGGTTGTTGGATGATCTTAGCTGGATTCTAGGCTTCTTTTACTCAGGTTTAAGGATTAAACTAACCACCTCTCTATTAACAGTTTAGCAGATCATTGACTTGGATTCAGAGAAACCAAAGAATGGTCTGGCATCTTTTTTTTTTGATGAATGGTCTGGCATTTGTAGGCACCAATGAAAAATAGAAAATAAAATTGGGCTTTTGGTTGTCATATCTCTCTAGATATCCATTATCTGATTTAATTTGAGTGACAGTCACATCCTTCTCTTATGTTCCACCTATTTTCTAGCTTTCAAGTATATCACCATTCAGAATTTGATAGTTCAAAACTGTGATTGCAGGTTATCAGTCTCGTTGGTGCACAAAAGGCATCTCTTCATCCTGATGATATGCTGCTACTCGCCAATTTCGTCCTATCCTCAGAATCCTTTAGGCGAGGATAATTGTACTTCTGTAGTTCATTTTTCATCTTATGTGTCATTAGCTTGAAAAGTTCGCGAAGTGCAACAAAATTAGAAGCATGCTAAATTATGTACTATTTTTCATGTGTGGGAGTTAAATCCAAAATTTAGAAGTTAGAATAGTTCAAAGGACATAATGTCTCTATGGGCAGTGGGTTCTCTTTCATCATTCATTGTCCTATTCATTCATTTCAGAGGGTAGTGAGATGAATTCTACACAGATATCCAAACTCTATTGAGCTTTAATATGGAGCAAAGCAAATGGCCTAGATTAGTATATATGTGTTCCACCGACAAAACAATTAATGTGTTTATTCTTAGTTCACTATCAGCTTTACAATGGTAGGAGTTAATGTTTTCTGATCAATTGCTCATTTGACAAAAATCTCTTCCTTTTACTGATCAAAATAACAGAAAAGAATCTAATGGTAGGAGTATGAAAATGTTTTGACCCCATTGTTCTGTCAATGGTGGCTGGAAGAGTCGGGAAGCAGGATATACGATGTACGTGAAAACAATTTGTGTGATAATAGACATTATCAAGGAATGATAAGATTCTGAAGCAGCAGAGGCACCATAAGTGCAAGCCTTTCTTTGGTTGTAATAACATTATTGTTTGATTCAAGTTTGTAGTTTACTGACTTTATTGTGTACCGACAAATTCTTCTCTGTTGCTGTGACAAATCTCAATTTGAGAAGCTTATATAATTTGTAAATCTTTTCTTTTCCTTGTTTTTTTTCCCTCATCGGTTCTTTTATTTGCCTTGTGCAGGACATCCGAATCTTTCTCACCTATATGCTTGCCAAGATATAATCCAATGGCGTTTCTCTATTCCTATGTCCATTATCTTGATGTGAGTGAGATTTAGACTCCTAGAATTATTGTCACATACAAGAATTGAATGCATCCATTCTGTTCTGGGCTCATCTGCTAACCATTTTATAGGAATTATTTCTAGGTTCAAACTATTTGTGTCCCAAGTCCTAGTAGTCTGAATTCACTTCTTAGAGACATGTTACCAAACAATTGAAATATTGATTGTTAAGAACAACAATTATTTATGGTAATTCTGGGTTGCAAGTTAACAGAAAAATGTATTTGCTTTTTTTTTTTTCTTTTACAAAATATTGAATCATAGTATACCACAACTAATTAATAAGTTCGTGACTTTTACAAGTATTATACGTGGTGATGTGGTGGTGGTGGTGTATGGTGATTAATGGTGGTAGGTTCATGATGGTAGTGACCGTGGTTGTTTGATGGTAGTGGTTATGGTGATGGTAGTGTTTCTGGTGGTGGTGGTGGTAGTAGTAGTAGTGTTGGTGGTATTTTGATGGTGATTGTGATGGCAGTGGTGGTTGTGGTAACGGTCGTATGGTGGGGTGGCAGTGGTTATGATGGTGATATGAGGTAGTGATGGTTGTGTTGGTGGTGATGATGGTAGGGTAGTGGTGATGAGGGTGGTAAGTCTGGTGACGATTATTAGGAAACAAAAAATTGTTAATGAGAAATCGGGTTCTCATTCTAAAGTAATTAGAATGTATTTTTGTTAAAATACACATTTTTTACATTACTAATCAATTATGATGTTGATAAACAATTTTCACTGTCGTAACTGATTGTTGAATCTTTACCTGCCGAGGCCTCTGTGATCCCATTGCACACTAACCTTGGGTTTTGCATGAGCAGCTTGTTTTGACAGGAACGGGGAACCCATGGTCTTAAATTTCCTTCTGACATATGATGCTGTTATCCTTGTGATTTTTCTATTTGCATATTTTCTAATTATTTATTGTTTAGGTCACTAATGCAATACATGATATCTTTATATTGTGTTGTGGCAGGTAGATACATACTTGATGTTGCTTACCACTAGTTCAGATGCCTTCTATCATCTTAAAGACTGCAGGTAAATTATTTCCTGAATTGGCTTTGTCCTACTTGGAAATGGAAACTAGTGGTTTGGACAATGAGGCAGTTTTAATACGAAATTAACGTATGTATTTATTGAAGAGAGTATAAACTAATGTGGTTTATTTGAAGGGTACCCCTAAGCTCTCCATGCATAGCCAAATAATTGAACCTCTATATACAAATCTGTGTTTATTTTTCTTTTTTTCCCAGTTTTTGTTCTCTTCAAGAATCTTAGAACTTTAGCTAAATTTTATAGGATTCGTATCGAAACGGTCCTTGTGAAGTCAAATGTTCTCAGCGAAGTTCAGAGATCCATGCTTGACGGTGGTCTCCATGTCGAGGATTTGCCTATTGATCCTTCTCTTCGTTCATTATCTTTGTCTCCTCATTTGGGTCAAGAAAGACTTACAACTGATTCTCTTGAGAGATTCATTGAAGTAGATCATGGCATAGGTGGTCCTGCTGGACTTTGGCATTTCATTTATCGAAGCATTTACCTGGATCAGTATGTATCTTCAGAGTTCTCATCGCCAATAAACAGTTCAAGACAACAAAAAAGGTAATGCTATTTTCTCCTGTAGCAAATCTTAATTGATATTTGTTTGTCTTGTGATCACCATTTCACTGTGAAGATGACATCATACTCCAATTGCAGACTATACAGAGCTTACCAGAAGGTTTATGCTTCCATGCATGATGGGGGAACTGGACCACATAAAACACAGTTCAGAAGAGATGAAAATTATGGTATGGAATCCTTCATGTTTTTTTTCTTCTTTTTATTATCATTATTTTTTCAGTATGGTCTGAAATTCATATATACTAATGATGAAAGGCAAAACCATGCTGTTTAGCTTGCATGTAATAGATTGGTACCATAATTTCTAGTTCCAACTTGGCAAATTTAGTTGTAAACCTGAGTCATACTGCCCAAAAGCAGAAAACATCACAGGAAATAGCATTCCTGTGTCTTGGCCCAACTTGAAGAATGGTATGTTGTTGTCAAATTATGCTGGGAAAATTTATAAGAAATCTATTAAATTATAGCAAAAATGCAAAACTCCTATGAAGTACCGTTCTGAGGCATGCCAAAAATGTCAGGCATATATGATGATAATGCATAGCTGCTATGCAGTCCAGCTCCTATTTCCCTTCTCAATCTCGTATCCTTTGCCAACTACCACTAACATGTCTCCAAAAAGACTTCTGAGTCTTCCCTTGTCATTTCGGTAGTTCATGTAGTTCTGGGGTTATCAAAATAGATAAAAGAAAATAAAAATACACGTAGTTCTTGCAACATCTGAATCTAGATTCTCATAGTTTCTATTAAGGCAAGCTGAGATGCGAGTGATTTTTCTGTTGCTGTACGCTTGAGCCTGTTCCATTTTTTTTATTTTTTCTAGAAAACGTGAGCCTGCTCCATAATCTTATAAGTGACTGTCCATGCAATAAGGTTGAGTCCTTTAGTTGGTACCTTTAATTGTTTCTTGTTTCTAGGTTGTTTTGAAATTTTTTACCAATTTTTATACGAATGTTGTTACGTGGCAGTTATACTATGCTGGATTACTCAGGACTTCGAACTTTATGCAGCCTTTGATCCACTTGCAGACAAGGTTTGCTTCTTTTGCCTATCTGAACTGACTTTTGTAATTCAACAATGAAAACAAGCTAATCAAATTTGAATATGGTAACTAGTTTTGATCAACTTCTCTGTAATGAGTTATGGCATGTACTTCTTTGTTTTGTTTTCTTCATCAGACCTTTCTAACATTTAATGTACTTTTCAGGCTTTGGCGATAAAAACTTGCAATCGAGTATGTCAGTGGGTGAGAGATTTGGAAAATGAGATTTTCTTGTTGGGGTCAAGCCCCTTCTCATGGTGATTTTTTTTATCTTATACTATGTATACACAGAATGTATGTTATTTTTTTTAATAAAATCCTCCAATTTTGTTCATGTGCATGTCTGTTTACATGTATAAGTTGTTAGTTTCCACATTTTGTTTGATCTCAACAATCAAAACTGAGTTACTCAGATTCCACCAAAATTCTCTTAGAAACACCTGTTGTAAAAGCAGGCCAGAGAATCATTTTTGATTGAATAAATTATGCAAGGCGGTACTCATTTTTAGAAACTAATTACTTGCTCACCACTTCAATCCTGGTTTTGGCATCAGAAAACATCATACAGTAAATTAAATACACTCTTTCCCATTCTATTGGTTCTTCCTGAAATGAAGGTTTACAAGTACGGAGATAGATTTAAAACTGAAATTGGAGTTGACAGTGGAGACAAGATACCCATGTTGGTAATAATTCAAATAGGATCTTAAGGTCCAAATCTGAAACCAAATTGCAAGGCAACCATGTCCTTTTGCTAATTCCTTAATTCTTTTTGATGATCAACCAATAATTCAATATTCTGCAATAACTTAGAATCTGGGATCTCCCTTAAATGTTCAAAAAAATACCTCAAGACCACATAAATCTCATCCACTTGAACATGTCTCTTGTCTCCAGTGACAAAAACATGAACCTTGCTCTTGATCTCAATCCAACTGCAACCAGGAATCCTTGTCATCTCTTTCTCCCTCATCTCCTTCCTGATCATTGAAACATTCTTCCATCTACCAGCTGCAGAATTTGCATTTGAAATCATAACATACGACGACGCATCCTCAGGATCCAAGTCCTGAATCCTTTGGGCTGCAAACTCTGCTAGTTCTGTATTTGAGTGAATTTGGCACCCACCAAGCAATGCTTTCCAAAACCCGATTCCGGGATCAAAAGGTAGATCCTGAAGGAAATTCTCCGCTTCCCTGAAACGGCCAGACCGGGAAAGGAGATCAACCATACAAGCATAATGTTCAGGCTTTAGCAGATTCGGGTCTTCAGTTTTCACCAGATTGAAATATGAAAAAGCTTCATCAACAAGTCCAGTGTGATTACAAGCCAACAATAAGCACAGAAGAGTAACACTGTTGGGTCTTAAACCTGAAACTTGCATCTTTTCAAAGAACTCCAATGCTTCTTTTCCTCTCCCATTCTGTGCATACCCACAAATCACAGCATTCCAAGATACAATATTTCTGTCATGAAGTTTATTGAAGATCAAGAGACTGTCTTCCATGCACCCACATTTCGCGTAAAAGCTAATCAGAGAATTACCAACAAAAACATCACAAGAAGAACCCAAAATCTTAAGAGCACAAGCATGAAAACTCTTGCCCATCCCAATAGCTGCTATATTAGCAGCTGCACTGAAAACACATGGAAATGTCGATTGATTAGGCAATAATCCTTCTCTATGCATCTCCACGAAAAGATTTACTGCTTCTTCAGTATGACCCATTTGGCTATACCCACCGATCATCGCATTCCAAGAAACAACATTTTTTTCCGGCATGTCCTGGAAGAGCTGTAGAGCATCTTCAAACCTCTCATTTTTCAGGTACCCACAGATCAAAGTAGTGTAAGAAACCACATTGGGCTCACTTGTATCGTCGAAAGCTTTTCGAGCTTCTTCTATAGTACTCAACTTCACATAGAGATTTAGAATTGAACTTCCTACATATACATTAGATTGAAGACACAACTTAAATGCACAAGCATGGAACTGCTCGCCGATACGGAGAACTCGTAGAGTGGTGGAAGAGTGAATTACGGTTCCAAAAGTGAATTCATTGGGTTTAATGTTCAAGAAAAGCAATCGAGAGAAGAGACTGATTGCATCTTTATGACGATCATGTCGAGCGAAATGACCAATTACTGTGGTGGCTGAAACCAAGTCCCATTCGGACGTTTCGTCGAACAGTATGCGAGCATCAGAGAATGACTTAGATTCACAGTAAGAACGAATAAGGTCTGATTCAGTGGTTGAGATTCCTAGTTTGAGGTGATGGGCATGAGATTTCTGGGTTTGGAGGAGATGATGATTGGAAGAAAATTTGTGGATTTTTGTGAGGGATTTGAAGTTTGGTCGATGTGCCTGAATGATTTTGAGCGGTATGGATTTCATGTGAGGCTTTCAGCTCTTCGATTTGAACAAGTGTTTGTAAAGTCGTTACAAATGGGGGCTCGTGTGCGTAATGCGCACTTGGCGTGTTTTAGATTCGCAGAATAGGTGGTTGTGCGCATAGCGCGTAGCTTAGTAAATGAAGCCGGGTGTAGTGCGCTTAAGCAAATCCTAACCATCCTGTAAGCTAGAACTTAGAATTTTGGGAAACTTTTACCTGCACCTATTCACTTTTGCCATCACTTATTTTACACTTAGCTTACACCTCGCCGTTAGGGTCACATGAGATGATCCAAGGGCTGTCACATGAGATGATCAAAGGGCTGATTTTGTGCAAGAATGATTTTCTCACATTATCCTAACAGGAAAAAAAACAACATTGTTCACCTTTTGATTAAAAGTTGAAATAAATAAATAAATCAAAGTAAAGAAGTAAAATAAAATTTGCTAACAAATTGAATTTCAATAACCAATTAACCATGCCATTCATCTCCAACTGAACATTTTATTTATTTTATTGATAACATCAACAATCTTTACTTATGTACAAAGGAGTGAAAAGTTCCATGATAATAATCAATTGAAACTCTGTAGCTTCTCAGTCAGGAATTCAGGATTGGATTCTGCATGAAATCTCCATGAACCATAACAACTTGTAAAATTTAAGTTAGATGTTGAAAATTTCTGAGAGGATAAATCTATAATGAGAGATCTCAGGGTATATATGTTGATCTCAAAGAATTTTGAAGTGGGTAACTTGAATTTGAATCCAGTAGTCTCTGATTGATTACTTCAAGGGGGTCATGGCGACCTGTAATGGAGACTTGTGGGATTTGAATTGCTTGCAGAGGTGGAGGAGGATTGCGCCATTGAGGAAGGTTTCCTGCAACTAAAAGTGTATGAAGCAGTGGTCCTGCTTCCATTACTGCCTGCAACAATCTTCCTTTCTGAGGAAGAGGTTTTCTCCATGCAAGATTTTCAATCACTGCTGTAGCCTGATCATCATTACTCTTTGAACTTCCTGAAGACATGAAACCCACTCCACTTGGTCCATTGAATTCTTGAATGAAGGGTTGATGCGATGAAACCGGATCAAAGTTGGAACCAATAGAAGAAGAACCATAGTTGTAATGGTTATATGTTTCTGATGATATGTTATGATCAGATTCTGTAAATCTTGACATTACTTCTATGGGTTTTACATTAGGGCTTTCAATTTGAAGATTTGGAAGAACAGGATAGATTTCTGTTGGGCTAGAAAATTGTATGAGTTTGTCCAATGTAATTTGAAGTTGCTCATTTGCATGATCTCTTTCATTACTGGCTACATTCAAGAGCTGAAGTAACTGTTTTATGTCTTCATCATTTCTTCTCATATCTTCCTTCAAGTCTGTTCTTGTTGATTCTAGTTCAGAGGTGGTGTAGACAAGCCTGTGCTTCAACTCATCAACAATCTGTTACAGTAAATGGGTTAGTCAGATAATTGATGTATATAATTCAATTGAAACAAAAACAATCCATTAAGAAATCAATTTGAAATAAAAAAACAAACACCCATATGATCCTGAACTATTGTCTTAATTAGATGAAAATGCCAACTAATGGGATTATTAATTATGTTTTTAAAATAAACAAATTCATTCAAAATTAACAAATAAATTCAAACTCAAAAGGATAATAAGCCTTAAATCAGTGCTAAAAAATGCAAAACATTCAATCAGTAAAGATTCCAACCCATGTAGAGAAGTCCCCCATAAACAAGCAGATACCCATTACAAGGAAAGGAAAATGAAGAGAGACACACCTCTTGGTAGCTCCATAAATAAGCCATTGCCTCTCTCTCTCTCTCTCTCTCTCTCTCTCTCTCTACAATTGTCTCTGTTCTGAATCAATTACTGAAGAGATATTAATATTTAAGAGGGAGGAAGAGAGGTGACCCTCACAATTCACAAACATCCATAATCCAAATCCACAAGGAAACTTTCTATATTAGAAAAAACTTGCAAATTTCTTGTCCAAAGGGTCCTTAAAAAGAGGAGTTGTGTCTCTTTGAACAAAAGAAGAAAGCTACTCTGTCTCTCTCTCTCTACCTCTCTGTGTCTCATTGTAATGTCAATCCAGGTTATATATATATACTATAAGATTTCCTAATTAGTGTCATGATCGAGAGGACAACCGTTGTATCTATATATGGATTCTAGGGTTAGCTTTTATAAAGGCAAGCTGATCTTTACGCGCTTTTATAAGATTCAACTTAGCTGTTTTTCAATATGGCATTTTAAGATCTTGATAATCTACATGGGTATATCAAAATGGGCTCCACCATCTAATCCAACTTCAGAATAATGAGATCCCTACAGATGAATGACAAAAAAAAAAAAATCAATTCCAGGGTTATTTATTAGTGTTTAACCTTTGTCACACTCCATATAGGTAGCTCCTGGGCCAATTTTTTAAAAATTTATATATGTTTATTTTATGAAAGTTTTTTTTATAAACTAAAATTTGTATCAAATTCTGTCCATTGTTTGGAAAATGGGATTTAGGACTTAATTGTTTAATTTAAAAAAAATAAAAAAACATTTGATCGATATTTAGTGTTTATTAGTTTCAGCAGTTATTACTGAATTTGACAAGAAGACAGAATAAACCATATTAGGGTTGACCCATATCTTTATATTTTATAATTCTACATGGTCAAAAACTTATATTAATTAATAAATATTAATTTTGTTTGATGCAGAAAATCGGAAAAAAATGTGAGGGACCACGTATCTTGAATTCTTGATGATCCATTTTTGTAAGAAAACCAAATTTGTTTTGTAGTTTATTATTGTTACCAGACAAGCTGTTTCGGCACTCTTCCATTACCTTATAGGTTATGTTTTTTAATTATTATTTTTTATCCTTTTTAAAACAATAATAATAATAATAATAAAATATCACTTTTTGTAGGAGAAACAGACAAAATTTTAGTTGATATTGTAAGGAGGTTAGGTCTCTCAGTACATTGCATCTCGCCATTACTACTGACGAACTCCAACCTCCCCTTAGTTGTTTATGATATATAGATAAGATTGTAGATTTGTGGAAGGGATCAAATTTCTCGTCTCCCATAAAATGGTTAGAAGTTTTAGAAATGGGTGATTTCATAAACTAATTATCTACGTCATGTGAAAATCATAATGTGCAAATCATACGATGTTAACGTTATGAGATATTTGATTCAGATAAATAATCAACTTTTGGATTGTTTTCACGTGCGTCAATGTCCTCTAAATGGTCCCCCTAGCATTGTAATCTTTTGTTGGACTCAGGAACATTTTCATTTATACCACTGAACATCCGTAAGAGATCTTAAATAATATTTAAGGGTCCCTCAAAGAAAATTCTTGCAGTTCACATAAAAATAAGATCAAAAGCCTGATTTTTAATAGAGAACGGATATATGGCCCCTCCTATATGGCCCAATCTAAGCCTCTCCATCCTGACCGTCCAATTAAGTATAGGTGTACGCTCAGATATTTCGATGACGTGGCAACTCCAAGTCTATTTTCTAATCGGCTAACCGGCTTAGTCGGCTTGGTCTCCTCGAAAAGAGAAGAAAAATTAATTCGACGTCACCTCGAAATTCGAAAAAGTCGTCAGTGTTTCTCTCTCCCACGTTTTATTGTCTCCCACGTTTTCTTCTCTATCCCGTCACATCTCTCAGAGAGTTGTCTCTCTCTCCCCCTCTCTCTCTCTCTCATCTCCTTACATCTCTCTCAGAGAGTTTTCTCTTCTCTCTCATCTCCTTTCATCTTTCTCTCCTTACATCTCTGTCAGAGAAATTTTTCTCTCTCTCATCTCCTTTCATCTTTCTCTCCTTACATTGCTCTCTATCTCTCCCTATTTTAATTGAAACCCTAAATCTGTATTTTTGTTTTCGTTTCAGACGGATGAAGGTTGGTTAGTTCGTCGGAGATGAGAGATCTAAAGGTTTGTTAGTTCATCGGAGTTCGCCTGATAAAAC
>MVGT01003660.1:358788-376673 GCA_002174775.1 Macleaya cordata | reverse complement strand
AAAAAACTCCAGGGGTTCAAATCTTCTGCTCATTTTGTCTGGCCCCTCGCCATTAGCTAATTTCGGATTTAATCAAAATTAATTTTTGGTGAGAATGTTATCTTCACAAAAAAAAGTAATTAATTCTACAAGTTTTAACCCATCAAAAGTCAATGGAATCTAACGACAACAAAATCATCTATTCTTACATTGAATAATTGACAATTGATTTTTCAAGGTTATAAATCTTATAGAGTGGATTGGCTTTTTGTCACTCTGCTTGAAACTATGGGACCCATGTGAAATCAACAAAGGTGATGGATTTCGTTATGTGGAACTATTGGCCAAAATGGGGTACAAAGGAATTGAACTCTAAATTATAACTTAACAATCAGAGTTGTACCGATTAAAAAATTAAACAACCCAAGAGAAGGGATAAATACCCCCAATCCGAATGCCCAAATTGTAGCTTCATATGTAGAGGAGGATGATCTAAGAGCTGATATTTAGTGACGATGACTTCATTACAATTTAGATCATCATATTTAAAAATTAATCTGTTCAAAAAAATATTTTGCCCCCTCGAATCATTACATAGAGGGGTTTATTGAAGGAGTTTTGGATGGGACATTTATTTCCTCTTCAACAATTAAAGCTGTAGGATTGTGGGAAAATGCAGATGGGCTCGATTGCCGATGAATTGGGCCTAGATTGGATAGCATTAGTATCTTATAGACTGTGACTGGGCTTGGCTCGTACAAGCAAGTCACCAAAGATTTGATAGACCCATTTGAAAGTAAAACAAGATACGAAAATTTTAAAAGCCCAATCCTAAAGCTTGGTGACAGACTCAATTTAATTTGACATACCTTATTAAGTCTGGCTGTAGCCACTTAAGTTTTTGGTGCGCATACTTGATCCGAGAGCTATTAAATCATGGGAAATTACTAGAGGGCACCACAAACTTAGTGTCGGGCTCCGACTTAAACATGTCAGACTAATTCGAGCCTGCCATCATACTTCAAGAGTGAGTATGGTGCTGTGGCTGTGCGTGGAAACGAAAATCGGAAACCAGAGGGTGGTGCTATTGCGTGGCGAACAAGCAATCGTATAATGCATATAGAGAGAGAGAGAGAGGCAAGAATGCAGGATAACAAAAGACTACATGTTTTTTTAGTTGACGGAGAGTTAGCCGATTGATAAAAACTCTCAGCTCATAATTTGAAAGTCGAGAATTCAATTCCCCTTGACCAATTCCATGAGATTAAAAAGAGAAGCGTATTATCTCATAAACTAGTTAGGTATCTTGATCATTAAAAAAAAATAAATTACATTTTCCTTATTTTATTCCCTATGAATGATTAGGGGATTAAAATCGTTGAAATTGTTTTTAAAGATTATCTCCTTATGGCTATATATGATGATGAAGAAGTAAACAAATAGGTGTCAAATTAAAACCATCTCATAAACCACTTCATGATTGAAGGGGTTATATATGTACATTTAATTAAATTCTAAGACAAGCAGAACAGGAATGAATTAAAATGCATGGGAAATTATTAATTAAATGAGTGGATTACATATATATATATAATTAGTTAGTGATGATAACGCCATTCACTAGCTAATCCATGGTCGGTGACAAATCAATTAATTATATGTAAGTAATTAATTCTATATTAGGTTTGTCTTAAGCCACTAAATAAGTCCACCTTCTCCTCCACATTACTTACTTCTTTATGACAAATATATAGTTGATCACTTTTAATCAATCATCTAATTAATCTTTTGTAAATATCTTATTAATTAGGTACTGCTTTTCAATTCCCTACTATTTATCTACAATATCCAGGTTTAATAAAAAAAAAACACAATAGCATTTATCCAAATGGAATATTCTTCCCACCCGCATCAGCTTGAAATATGTTGGTGGGAGCTAGGCTTTGATGAGAACGGGTTGCATTGCGCCTCAGGTACATGCCGTGGATCAGCTCTCATTACGATCTCGAGTTTCGTATGATAACCTAAATCATGCAACCATTCATTAAGATCATTAACGTAGTGCCCTTAGAGCACACGATAAGGATATTTTTGAAAGGATTTTTTTGCAAGTTAGGAGTCTTCAAATCAGTTGAATTTTTGTAAACATAATATTATCATTATTTATAAAATGTCAACAAAAAATCAGTTCAATCGGAGATATCTAACCCCTAAACAAATCACTTTAAATATCAGCCGTTCATTCATACTATTAAAGTCTAAATTAAGTATTTGTGATGCTAGAGGGTGCTAGAGGACTCCGATTGAGCTGATTTTTTTAGATATGATCCAAATAGTATAAATAACATACATATAAAAAAATCAGCTCATTTGAACAACTTTAAAAAACTAAACAAAACACAAAACCGAAAAGCTTATCATGTGCCCTAAGGGCACATGTTAACAAAATCCATTTATTTTTTACATTGAATTTATAAACTAAAAGAAACTAAAAAAAAGGCAGTAGGAAAGTAACATTACACTCCTTTCTCAATTTTCACACAGACCTACAAAGAGGTGTCAATGAAGTGTAAAATATAGTAGGTAAAAGTGAAACATGGAAAAGAAAAATTCAATGTTTTAGATCATTTGATCTATATATCATCCCGGGCTCCTATTCATTCTTCAACATGGGGATGGGTCCGCATGGCCCACCACTACGATTCAGATTTCGATATCTAGACACGTGGACGGCAAATAGAATAAATCTCGGTAGCCCGTGCGACCGCAAATAATTGTTGCAGTCAAACAAGCCATTTGTAAATCGTTCGTGGTAAAGAAAGAACAACGACAATAGATAGTGACCTATCACGTCATAATGCAATGGTCGGCGATCATATCATTGTTTCTCAAACCCTATTGGCCAACCAATCATTTTTCCATAACCGAGGAAACTCAAATCTAACCATACACGTGGCAAGCGCACAGCAAATCGGAGGCCCGCCCATTAGCTGTCCAGACACCGACATGTGGCTTCGAGAAAAGTCCCCTCCCTTTTTCTTTTTCAAAAAAAAAATAAAAAATTTGTTACCGGTTAACTGGTTATAGCCGGTTCCTCAGCCGTTACACAAGCTTATATAAATACAACTGGGAATGAGTAGCAAACAGAGACAGAGTGAGAGAGGAAGAATAGCTGTAAGCTTAGGTCAAATTAAGCTTAAGAAAAAATGCCGATCACTAGAATTGCCCTAGGAAACACGGCGGAGGCAAGCCATCCGGATGCTCTTCGAGCGGCGCTCGCCGAGTTTATATCGATGGTTATCTTCGTGTTTGCTGGCGAAGGAGCCGGCATGGCTTTCAGTAAGTCCAAAATTAATTAATTTTGTAGTTCTTAATTCTACTAAAATTTTGATCTTTTTTGAAAAAAATACCCATTTAATTTGTTTACAATTAATGACGTTATTAATTGGTTGCTAATTTTGGCAGATAAGCTGAGTAGTGATGGACCTTCGACGCCGGCTGGACTTATATCTGCGTCGTTGGCTCATGCATTCGCACTTTTCGTGGCGGTTTCAGTTGGTGCCAACATATCAGGGGGTCATGTTAATCCTGCTGTGACATTTGGTGCGTTCATTGGTGGGCACGTAACGTTGTTGAGAGGGATTTTGTATTGGATTGCACAGTTGCTCGGATCAGTTGTCGCTTGTTTGCTTCTTAAGTTCGCTACTGGTGGATTGGTAAGAATGATACATGTGGAATTATTAAGTTACAAATTAACCACAATTACAACATATTTCCAAAATTACTTAAGGTCATTTTGTGGTTAATTAATTAAGAATCAAAACACATTAAGTCGTAATATTGGACAAAATTTTAAGCTAATTAACTTGGAAGATTCAATACAAAACTATGAGTTGACTGTTGACTCACCAGCTAAAGACTAGATCAAACTACAGTAACAAGTTTTATTCGGAGGAAAACCGTATTAAGATAATGACATACTAATTCAGGAAAAAGTATATTAAATACACCTAAGTTTGGAGAAATTGCACTAAGTCACCATTTTTAAACTAAATACAAAAACGGCACCCACCCCTTATTTTACCTCAAAATACTCTTAATTTTTTTTATGAAATGATCTCACAAGTAGGTCAAGAATTGAGTCTAGATTAAAAAGTTAATAGAGTAATTTTGGAAGATTTTGAGTAAAAATTGGGAGAAGGTGTTGTTTTTGTATTTAATTTGAAAATGGTGACTTCAGAGTAATTTTTCTAAACTAAAGTATTAGAAATAAAATTTAACCCAGTGTACAACTGAAGTGATTTTATTTAAAATTCTCAAGTTTGAAGATCCTATACAATATTCCATCAGCCTCAAAGGAGTGGGTATCTTTTCCAAAACATGTTGATTACCTTGACTGTTGTATTTTTCGTTTTAACCTCGATTTACCCCTTGTTTGGTAAACATCAAAATAAATAATTATGGGCCTAGAATTGTTTATGGGATTTCCATATGGTGCCCATAATACCTTATTTAAAGGTTACCAAACTGGCCTATAAATCCTTGACGTCCACTTTTAACTCAACTATTTTTTTTTTTTGATTCATGGCAGCAAACTGGAGCATTCGCCCTATCATCAGATGTGACCGTATGGAATGCAGTAGTATTCGAGATCGTGATGACCTTTGGATTGGTTTACACAGTCTATGCCACAGCCGTTGATCCAAAGAAAGGTAACCTAGGGATCATCGCACCAATCGCGATCGGTTTCATTGTGGGTGCCAACATCTTAGCTGGTGGGGCCTTTGATGGTGCATCCATGAACCCAGCAGTTTCATTTGGACCCGCTGTTGTGAGTTGGACATGGACTCACCAATGGGTCTACTGGTTGGGCCCACTTATTGGCGCTGCACTCGCTGCCATTATCTACGACACAATCTTCATCGGCGAATCCACCCATGAACAACTACCTGTTGCAGATTATTAGAAATCTGTTAATCACTTGTAAAAATAATCTTAATTTGCCCATCTTTCTCTCTCTAGTTTAGATGGAGGAGAAAATTGATGTTGGGAAAAGGGGGTGGTTCTTGTTCAAGTGAAGATGGGGTGGGCCGTGGGCTGTTTGTTTATTCTGTGTTCTTCTTGTTCTGTTGTGGGCCGGGTGTTTGCTGATTTGATTTTCTAAGAATTTGTTAGTTGTTTGTTACATCTCTAAATTATGTTCTCCAATTTAAGCAAATCCATTGTTCCAAAAAAATCCCACCTCTAACGCAAAGAGGAAAAAAAATTCCGCCAAATGTCCTGTTATCAGGGACACTGAACCCACCCAGCCAGAATAGGATACATATAAAATTGTCAAACTTTCTCTACAAGTTCGAACTTGATAATTCAACAGAATCATGGTACCCAACCGCAGCTGCTTGGGGTGAGAAGTTTGTGAAGTATTGTTAGAGTGCACTATTATTAGTAACACTGAATGGGGGAACCAGTTAGATTTAGAGTGAATAGTTCAATTCTTTCACCCCATGAATTTTGGGGCTGGAACATCCAAATCTAATAGCTTTCTACACTCACTTTATTGATCTTGTGGTCTAAAATGTAAAATTCGCATATTAAACGTGCCTGTGATTGTTAAGTAGGGGCACAAGACAACAAAATAAAAGATTAAACCCATAACCTAGCAGCATCTCTTACAAAGGAAAGGGTACTACTACTACACAAACCAAGTCTACAGATTCACGGTCTAACCCGGCCACTGCCCACCAATAGTTTTGATACTACAAAAAGCACACAAAATAGGTAGTAAAAGGTCTGAACAATACCCCTCGAAAGTTAATATGGGAACAAGCATCAATTCTCTTAAAACACATACAACTAGACTTGTTTAAAAAATGTAAAACAAATAAAAGAGTCAAGGTCAACCCTAATCCTAACAAGATTGAAGGGGTAACGGTGACAGAAATGCTCAATCTTAACTTTGTACGTCTTGTTTAACTACCGGGTCGAGTTAGATAAGGTTTGTCCAGGTAAGGTTGGCGGGTCAAGAATCATTTTGACTGGTTAAAAATACCAACTAGTTTGACACCTGCTAACTAGAAATACAATCATGTAATATTTATAGCAAGAAAGAGAATATCCCAACTAGAGATCTCTAAGTAAAGATGGAGTACCAGTAGAAGATACAGTGGTCTAGCTTAGAAGTTGTAAGGAAAATTAAGAAAAGCTGCAAATGCCCAAAGCGTTATTAATTAATGATTTGATTTCCTCACTAACACTGAATATTGAAACAAATCTTACTGCTAGTGAATCAAGTGACCAAAAAGGAAATAAATCAACCATAGATATACCAACGGCTACTACAGCCAAAACTTATCACACTTAGATCCCAACGGCTACTTCTTACCTTATAGAGATTAGTGCACATTTATTATTATTTATATTTTTGTAAAGTTCTCTCAATTACAATCTTTTGTAATTACAAATTGTATTTAAATAAATCCTCTCTTCCTCCTCACCAATCACGAAGGTGAGAAATCTAAAGTATGCATGATATTTTATTTATTTAATAGTTTATTATTTATTAATTTTTTGTATTAAAAAATTTATTTAATTACTTAAATTTATTGAAACATAGGCAACCCGAAGAACCCAAGAAACCCGAAGAACCAGAGAAACTTACTCGGACCATGCATGGATAAACTTTTTATAGGTTATGTAGGTTCTATGGGCATTCTGGGCAAAAGAGATACACTGTGGGCATGACATGTCCAAAACCTCTAACCCGCCCAACCCGCTCAAGTTTATGGGAGGAAGAATGAACTGAGAATGTTCAGTGGAGGAAGAAAGAACGAAGTAGGAGGAATGGTCCGGTNGGACCCACCAGTGGGTACTAGCTGGGCCCATTTATCTCTACATAGGGACAAAAGGTTAATTTTAAAAGGCAACCTATAATCTTTATGGGCAGCCCTAGTTGGGTTGGACTTGGTTGAACACTACTTCTTCTCATACATTTCATATTTGATTTTTCAAAACCCAGATACACTATCCAAACTCTTTCAACTCGGGGTCGAATCTCCAAAATGAGATTTTCGAAAATTTTGAAACTCAAACAAATAATCGAAGTCATCTCGCCAAACCTCTTAAGGTTGGGAACAAGTACTCGTTTCACAGAAATTCATCAATAGAGGAAGAAATTTAAGAAAATTTCATATAATTGTTGGATATTTTACAAAATAAAATATTCTTTTGGGTTGTTTTGGAGAAATATGATCAGATCGAAGGGTTCATAAGAACCATGAGTGAGTTTTGATAACTGTGTGGGTATCGATACTGCGGCCACCTATTTCAGTGCGATCTTAACACAGCAACTTCTTAATTCGGGCTTCAAACAGCTATTGATATGATCTGAACTCTGAAGTCCCAAAACAAACCAGCGCAAGTATGAGAAAAATATGGGGAGTCGTTAAATCTTAAAGAGTTTGAATCTCTGCAATAGATGTACGAGTTCCATTCTATCAAAAAAAAAAAAAAAAAAAACTGTACAAGTTCCACAAATCTAACAACCAACTAATACTTATAGACAGGGTACCCTAGTTTATAGAACTGATTTTCATTTCTGAACCCAGTCCTGCAAATTTGTCCATTCAACCACTTAGCTTTGTTATATTTAGATCCTAAGAAATCCAGATTACTGCCACAGCACATTCCCAGGAAGTAGCAAACACAACCAACAGTACACCTTTACTCTCACTTCACAAATATTCTACTTCCAATCCAACTTGATGAAGCATAGATTTCGCACTCCAATTAACACACACAGAAGCTAAACATAACACCATAACTCAACGCTATTCTACTACAATATACTACTCACTTTTAAGGTTACTGAAAGACCATCTCCCTTCTCCACTTCAATGCATTCACTTCATAAGATTATTACATTCCGAAACAAACTCTACTCGAAAACCTAACTGGATACAAAAAACCAAAAAAAAAAAAAAAACTAAATGTGAAATATACATAATACCTGGAGACTTATCATTTTTGTCAATTCACATATCCCCAACTCATACAGTAAAAAGTAAAAACAGATTGCATCAGCACCGTCGAAACTGATCAAAATCAATCAATGCAAACAACTATGGTCCAAGTAACTCAACCTTGCTTCAAAATAAATGAACACAAAGAAGAGCTTCTAACTATATACCAAATATGTATGCACCGATATATGTAAACAATCAAATATGTACCCTATAGCTGCAACTAAGAGAAAGATTACGTATACCTTACACCCAAGGTCCAGTGTTCCATTAATTGCAAACTACCAGTAGGAGAAGTCATCCGGTCAAAGAACATGAAAAGGCAAGACACACATCATTTCAAGGAATAAACACCAAGGGGTGTCATCTATTCACACAAACTGTTGCTAGCTCGTATTCTGAAGAGAGAGTTGGAAAAAAAAAATAGCCAAACTATAGTCTATACAATCCAACACTCCCATGTCATGATTTCCCAGAACAAAAAACAAAAACAGAAAATGAACTTCAGCAATTAATTCCAGAGAATTCAAAAGTAAACTCCTAAACTCAAAGAGTCTAATTCATCATCTATATATAATAATTAGTCTTCTGAACTTGACACACCATCTAGCAACATCCCAAAATCTGGCATAAACTTTCTTTGAGCCTCTGACACATCTGAGTTGTGCTTGGTTTTCGTAACTCACTTGGGCACTGTTTGATATCAACCTTAGTAGTGCCTGTCTGGGTTGAGACACTCACATGTACGTCTTCAGTAGACCCTCCACCATTTCCCTTGGAATCAGAAATTAATACAGACACTTGTCTAATTCTCTTTTGTTAGAATTCACGCCTAGACAAAAGGAAGGCCACCAAAATGCCAGGGCCATAAAAATCAGAATCATAATGTAGATCAGTAGGGCATTGATGAGTTCTTCCACAATGGGAATGGCTGGCACCATGTTCTCTTGTAACCAATTTTTTGGTTAAGACACAGCAAAACAAAACAACTGGTTTCCACTGAAAGAAAACGTTTGTTAGGCTAAATCCTAAAATATTTTTCAAATGGAGTTTTTGGCCAAAATCCCCTAGAAATTATTACAGTAATCTTTTTAATAGAAATACATTGTTTTTAAGTTTTCTCGAACATCTCAAAGCTTATATCAAATGTGGAGATATGAAAATACAAATTTTTAATTAAGTGAAACGAGAAGTTATACATGACGAAAAATTAATAACAAATTAGTTAATTAATTGACGAATGTGAAATTTGCACACTAGGGAGTAAAAAAAACTTGCAATTTGCACACGAGAACTATGCATGTTCTAGCTATGCACATAATAACACAAACAAGAGAGAGTAATAGTCTGTTTGGACAAGGAATTTAGGGAAGGAATTTTGTGGAGACCAGGGATTTGGTGGAAAAATCATGTTATATTTTTCCTCAAAATTCCTGGTCCCTACAAAATTCCTCCCTAAAATCCCTTGTCCAAACAGACTATAAGAGAACTTGGGAACTCTTATTGTTTACAACTTGAGGATGGCTACAAAAGAGTTTATGAGGTCCTCCTACTTATAGGCATTGAGGGGTATAATTGATGGTTAAGATTATACACACATAGTATCGATCTAACAACAAAATGGAGTTCTTAAAATCCTCTAAAAAAATATCTTGGTTCTACCATCTTCTAGAAAATATTATGTATATAATATATAGCACCCAAAATACCTAAGACTAGTACACATAGCCAACTCAGTTGGTGCTGCATATAATAGTAAAGATTAAATCATGCTATCGCTACACCACTGCAGCTGCCTGGGGTGAGAAGTTTGTGAGGTATTGTTAGACATCACTATCAGTAAAATTTGGAACGAGAATTATAATTCTTTAATATCCTGTGAATTGTAGGGGTGGAGCACCAAAATCCAACAACTTCAACACTCAGTTAATCATGTGGTCTAAGTTAGCGTATCAAAAATGCGCATGAAAGCTAAAGACAACATATGAATAATTTTTTTTATTTTTTATTTTTGATAGTTTAAACCATTACATGATGAGCCTTAAAGGAGGCTTGAACTCAAGACCTCCCTCAAAGGAAAAGGGATGCCTAACCATCCGGGCAAACCCGGATTGGCAATTTAAAACGGCGAAATACCTATTGCCAAGATTTATTAGAGAATCACGTAAAAACATCATCTAATATTGATGATACATTTTTATTTAATCTAACATTTATGATACATTTATCATGTATGTTAATCACTTCAAATATAATCAAAACGAATTCAATCAAATGATCCACTGCTGATCTATTCAGCTCTACTCATAGGTGGTGTTTGGTTTGTAATGTGGATATCATTCATTACTTTTGAAAAAAAAAAATCCCGAGAAAAATTCATAAAATAAAGTTTTGAATAACTTTTGAAATTGTATCTGCTTTCCCATAACTTAAATCTGAAAACAATTTTCAAATTGATACCAAATGCGTCTATTTTCAGATATCAAAATCTTTTCTAATTAAACCTTAATTTTCGGATTGTATTCCGTTTTAGAAAACTTGTTTTTGTTTCAGATCATGAACCAAACATTTCCTAGTTCTTTCATTTCAACACGTGTAGGATGGTTGTGCGGTCCGAATGTTCTAACCGCTCTTTTATTTGAATTGAAATTGGGGCCCATCACTCTTTTGAAATACACAGAATCCATCCGTCGTAAACAAGCTCCCAAAAGTCTCAAATAGCCGTTAGAAGCAGAGAAAGTCCCATTTACTGTTTTGAAAATACAAAGATCAGGAAAGCTTAGGGTTTCTAAAAGGAAGCCTGTAAAAGAGATCCAAGCCTAAAATTTTAGGGCAAAAGCGACGAATTCAGAATCCTTCAGAAGCAAAACTTAAAGTTCGGGTGAGAAAATCAGAAAGAAACACTACTGTCTTTGTCTCTAATAAGTCTTCTTTGCCATTTCTCTTGTTGGATTTTACAAGTTTTTCAACATTAGGGTTTTTTTTTTTTTTTTTTCAGATTTTCTTAACTTTGGAGTTCATTTCTTGATCAGTAACTGTTACAAGCTGTTTCGTCTTTCTGATCGTTATTTCACTTTATTTTAGGTCTCCAAAAAGTAGCAGAAATGCATTTCACTCCAGATAATCCAAGGAAAGTAGGATTAGGAGTAACACCATCTCCTTCTCCCTTTTTTACCCCTCGCCCAGAAAGGAGACGAACAGATCCTAGAACCCTAGATGGGAACACCAATCGGCAAGATCGAGAGGTTAATGTCCAAGTGCTACTAAGATGCAGGTAAAATTTTGGGTCTTTTAATCTTGTTTATCATTTTTCAGCTTTACTTGTTTTAAGTTATTTTCTATATTTTGTAGAACTTTGATAAGTCTGGGAAGATAGGTTTTAGTCAAATAAACACTGCAGTAATTTAGGCACCCAAATTAGGTTTAATGCCTAAAAAGTTGTGTGAAGCAAATCTTAAATGCCCAAATAATTGCTCAGCAGAGTACATGATTAGCGGGCTTCAGGTACTCTGATGTTAACAATCACTTGCACTAAAAGCTCGAACTGTTAGCGCAATTGGGTTTTTCATGCCTAAAAATTTGTTTAAAGCAAACCTTACATGTTTAAATACTTCATCAGTATAGTACACGATTTGCTAACATCAGGCACTCTGGTGAATGTTTAAATCTATGCTTGGATATCAATTTCTGAGTTATTTTTGCTGGAGCAGGACCTCCACCAAAAAGTTTTCAATAGAGTTGTATAAAGATTTATTTATTTGGAGGTGGTGATATGAAAAAATACTAACTATTTCCGAATTATTTCATCCAATATAATTACCAGGCCATTAAGCGATGAGGAACAAAGACTTAACATTCCAAGAGTAATATCATGCAATGAGCAGAGAAGAGAAGTCACTATATTGCAAAGTATAGCTAACAAGCAAGTAGATAGAGCTTTCACCTTTGATAAGGTATATGCAATCCTTCGACCAATGGCTATGTTGGCTCATCATTTGTTTACTTGGCTAAGAAATGTGTGGATTTATATTTTTTGTGTCTTGTTTTGAATTTTGGAAGGTCTTTGGTCCCAAAGCACAGCAAAGGTCGATATATGAACATGCTATTTCCCCAATTGTCAATGAAGTTCTTGAGGGTTTCAATTGCACTGTCTTTGCTTATGGGCAAACAGGCACAGGTAAAACATATACGATGGAAGGTGGAATGAAAACTAAGGTATAAACCAGGAATTTCCTCTTATATTACTTCTTTTTAATTTATAAAATTCTCATAGTTCATTTGTTTGTGTACCACTTCCTTCTACATATTCTAGGGAGGAGAACTTTCGGCTGATGCCGGTGTCATTCCAAGAGCAGTCCGACAAATATTTGAGACACTAGAAGCGCAGAAAGCTGATTATAGTATGAAAGTAACCTTTTTGGAGCTGTATAATGAAGAAATAACTGATTTATTAGCTCCTGAAGACTCCACCAGGTCTATGGACGATAAACAGAAGAAACCAATTTCCCTGATGGAGGACGGAAAAGGTGGTGTGATTGTAAGAGGCCTTGAAGAAGAGATTGTCTATAGTGCAAATGAAATTTATAGCCTCTTGGAACGGGGATCAGCCAAAAGGCGCACCGTAGATACCTTGTTAAACAAACACAGCAGGTAGTATTCATGCTATTTTGTTGATAAGCAATCTTGATTACCACATGGACATAATTAAAAAGAGGTCTCTGTCTGTTTCAGCCGTTCTCATTCTGTCTTTTCGATAACTATCCATGTAAAAGAAACAACAATGGGAGAGGAGGAGCTCATAAAATGTGGAAAACTTAACCTTGTAGACTTGGCAGGATCGGAGAATATAAGTCGGTCAGGTGCAAGAGAGGTATGCATGTGATTCTCCTTTATAAATTTCATGAAAGCAAGTATGTGATGTAGCAGACAAAGTTAGATACTCAGCTCAAACGCCAGCTTCTGCATTTAAGATATAACTCTTGCATTGATTTTAAAGTACTTCTCTGAAGTTTGCGATAAACCAAAAATTTAGTTTGCCATTTTTAGTTTCACTTCTGTTACTGTCTAAAGATATTTTATCTACTTATTTTGCAACGTATCTGAAACCATTGTATAAGAATCATTGCTATTTTGTTGAAGCAATGATATTCCCTCTTCATTTCTAAACACCTTGATATCTTTCTCCAATGGTATTGTAGGCTCGAGCAAGAGAAGCAGGGGAGATAAACAAGAGCTTGCTCACCCTCGGCCGTTGCATAAATGCGCTTGTTGAACATTCTGGTCATATACCTTACAGGTTTGTCTGAATAACATCTCTAGTGAACCATGTTAATTCGTGGAGGTCTTTTTGTTGCCTTACTGTTCTTCCATGTGGCAATTTGCGCAGGGATAGTAAGCTGACCAGATTGTTAAGGGACTCCTTGGGTGGGAAAACAAAAACATGCATCATAGCAACAATTTCTCCAACTGTCCATTGTTTAGAAGAAACTTTGAGCACACTCGATTATGCATATCGTGCTAAAAACATAAAAAACAAACCAGAGGTTCAAACGTGTTCTCCTTATCCTTCTTTAGTTGTATAGCTTTTAGCTGACACTATTCAATCTTATCATTTCAGGTGAACCAAAAGATTTCAAAAGCAGTACTTCTCAAGGATTTGTACTCAGAAATTGATAGAATAAAACAAGGTTAGATAGCTGTTGCATTTTTAGTTCTACCTATTCTAATTGAAAAGCTATCCAAACTCATACATTCTCATATCCAATAAACTCATAACAGATGTGAAAGCGGCAAGGGAAAAGAATGGTGTTTATATTCCGCATGAAAGATTTGTCCAAGATGAGGCAGAAAAGAAGGTTTTTTTTTCTGTCAGACTTTCTCTTTCTCTGGTTCAGATTACATTGTGAAGTACCTATTCACTTTGAGTAATTTGGATGATTTTCATCTTAGTCACTGACATATAATCTACCATGCAGGCAATGATTGAGAAAATAGAACAATTAGAGATTGATCTGGACCTTAAGGGAAAGGTACGACCTGTTTGATTTTGGTATCCCTTTTTCCTAATCATTTGATATGCATGTACCTGAAGTAATGTGCTGTTATTACAGCAAGCTGACAAATTTCAAGAACTCTACCTTACTGAGCAAGAAGATAAACTGGATCTGGAAAGTGAACTTAAGGAATGCAAGGTTAGTTAGTACTGAAACTTTCGAATAAGGTTTACCACACACTTTTGCATTCAATATCAAACCTGAGCCTGTCATGTTTTCAGAAAAATTTGGAAAATACTAACAAAGCCTTGCAAGATCTTCAAGAGAACCACAAGATAGCCATATCGACATTAAAGGAGAGGGAGTTCATCATCTCAAATCTACTACACTCTGGTAAGTGAAGTAAATTGAGATAACTAGTTGTTTTATTCTGAAACTTTCTGAACCTTTTTAACATATTAAACAGAAAACTCAATAATTGAACGGGCAAAGGAGTTGCGTGCCAATTTACAAAATGCATCAGAAGATATAACTGTTCTCTTTGCCGAAATAGGTGCATGGAGCTCTTCTATTTACTTGACCAATTAGATCAAATAGATTCCTTTTCCATTTCAGGATTTCTTTTGACTTGACCATTGCAATTAAGAATGTTTTATGTTCTACAGATCGTAAAAACCAGATGGAAACAGAAAACCACGGATTGGTTCTGACTTTTGGGTCTCAGCTTGATCAGAGCTTAAAAAGTTTACATAAGACAATCCTGGGGTCGGTTTCTCAACAGCAGCAACAGATAAGATGTATGGAAGAGCATGTCTGCTCATTCCTTGCAAGTAAATGTGATGTAAGAGAAGAAACCTTAATCTTTATTACTACCAATTCTTGTCAGATTTCACTATATATTTACTTGATTTTACATTGTTTCAGGCAAGCAAGGTCTTGGAATCACGAATCGAGAAAATAAAAGACACTTATTCTTCAGGTGTCCTAGTCATGAAGGAGCTTGCTCAAACACTACAAAAGACAGCTTCCTCAAACTTGAAGCAGATTGAATCCAAAGTTTCATCTCAAGCAATGGCTGTAGAAAATGTATGAACAGTCAAGAACTTTGTCAAATGTAGCTGTACAGAATACAACGTTTATCTGGCTCGCTAATAATTTATGTTCTATTTTGCAGTTTCTTACCACTGCTGTTTTGGAGTCCGAGGAAGTTATTTGTGATATCCACAGTTCTCTTGATGAACAAAAACAACTATTGACTTTCTCTGCTCACCGACAGGAGGAGGTAGGTGTAGTTGTAGTCGGTGTTACATGAATTTTAGTGCTTGAAGCATGTAACACAAACTATTGTTTTGTAATCCTACATATAATTATGGTCTGAATGCTTTAAACTAAACTTAAAATTTTTCTGTGCAACTATAGGGACTTCAAAGGAGTTTGGTCTCAGCCCAAGTGATATCTAGAGCTACTATTGATTTCTTTGATGACCTTCATCATCGTTCTTCAAAGCTTATGAAAATTCTTGATGAAAATCAAGCAGAAAAATCCCACCAATTAGCGGCTTTTGGGAAGACATTTCAGGTCAAAACTGTTCTCATTGATACACACGTGTCTGATGTGCACTAAAGAGAGCTTGCTAATAACTTCTATTTTGTCTATGCAGGAAGAGTCTGCCAAAGAGGAGAAACTGGCTATTGAGAAGATTTCTGCTATATTAGGGACTTTAACATCTAAGAAAACAGCTATTGTACGTCTGCTTCAATTAATTGATCAAAATTTTGTGTTTATCGACAAGGATCACTATTGATACTAATGTCCTTCATCTGTACACTGTGAGCAGGTCTCAAAGGCCCTCGGGAGCTTGGATGAGGAAAATGTTGAAGTGACTAAAAGGTTGCAACAAGAGATGTCCAACTTGCAGCAAGTTTCGGAAGGTGCTAAAAACAATTGGAATGGATATATGGAAACAGTAGGAAATAATTTCTTAGAAGATACGTTCTCAGCAGCTGAGAGCAGAGCTACTATGGAAAACATTCTCCAGGAATGGTCAGTTTTTAATGCTTGATTTCACCTCTCATTTTATTATGTTTTTGCTAGATCAGTTTTTGGCGTTGTAAATCCTCAAATGTCTATAAGAAGGTTCTATATGTTGGATAAAAAAAAGGTGACTGTAGGATATCATTCACATACATCCAACAGACAGATCAAACATACTAGGGAGACGGTAATAATATGTTTTATAAAGCATCAGATAATCTCTATGCATTGCATGTAGGGATCGATAATATAATTGAATATAAAGCATTGGGTAATCTCTAAAATCCGCTGTATATCGAGGTCATTGTGTTCAAGAGATCAATACCATTGTTAATTACGTAAGTTCATCATGTTTTTAACGGAGTGTGCTGGTTATCTGCCCACATATATGCATCCTGAAGTCTATAGCTGAACACAACCTAGACAACAGCAGAAAATATTTACTTAGGTACCTAGGTTGTTTGAGGTGTATACCTGACATGCAAACCAGATATATAGACAGTTGTGTGTGTCAAATATATTGAGTCTCAAAAATTACATAGCTGCTAGATAAGCCTTTTTTTTAATTATATGCAGCTCAAAGAGAGTGGGGTATTCCAAGCAGCAATGGGATAATGCTCAGTTTTCCATAAATCATCTCAATCATGGTAGTATTGCAGAGATTGAATCTACTGTAGAGTAAGTTCTTCAATTCGTTGTGTTAGTGAATATTCTCGCTAGTCTTCCTCTCATATTTTCTGATCTCATTTCTGTTGAATATACTTTTATTATTACAGGGAACAGATTGATGCAAATCATACTGCACTTGAACAATTTGTTTCTGTATCCTCAAACATGGATGCAGAGTTTCATGCCAGAGCCCGTGATCTCAATGTAGCTGTTAAAAGTACGTCTACTAGTAATCCTAAGTCCTTTTATTTGCTAGTATATTTACTCCTAGAAACCTCTTGGGGCAAGTCCCCTGACTAGAGAGAGCATTTGTGCATGCAGATTCACTCCTACTGGATCATGAAGTGAAGAAGGAAATAGATTCTGTGGTTGAATTGTCCTTGGATCAGCTTAATTCAATACAAGACAACCACCGCGAAAGCATATCAGACATCAGAAACCGGGCAGATCAATGCCTCACAAAAGACTACTCTGTATGTTTTTCATAAAACTCTATTCTTTATCTGAGATTCTTTCTTCCAAGGACAACATTATGGACGGTGGTTTTGTTCACCCGCCTGTAAAATGGTGAGCCAAACTGCACATCATCCTGTGGGGTGTCATCCCACCGGTTGGATTGCGTGGTTTTGTTCACCCACCTTACACATGGGTGAACAAAATCACACTCCACATTATCAGACCACGACGTGGTAGTTGAGATGCACATGCCATGTCCTCATCTAATCTGGTCAGCTATGATCCTTATTAATGTTCCGTTTGTTTTTAATTAAGGGTCTCTAGCCGATGCCCTTTTCCTTTCGGCTTCAATAAATAAATAAGAATTAGTTTCTCACATTCGCTCTGATTCTTAATGAACAGGTTGATAATCCTGCAAGTAAAACACCTAAGAAGCGAGCAATAGCAGTTCCCACCATAGCATCCATTGAAGAGATGAGGACACCTGCAATTGAAGATCTGGTGGAAAACATGAGATCCTCGAACAGATCAAAAGGAGCCCCCAAAGCAGAAGGCAAGAACCAGCTTCAGCAACAGCTTCCATGTATAGAATCATCACCACCTAGTAATAGAACACCATTTGGAGCCGTCAATTGACCAAAACCTATCGATGAAGGGAGATCATCACCACTACCTAGCAATAGAACCATCTAGTGATGACAGTAGAACCATCAAGTGATGACAAGTATAGATGTGG
>MVGT01003660.1:295012-357013 GCA_002174775.1 Macleaya cordata | reverse complement strand
AGTTTTATTTTCTTTATTTTACGTACTAGGGCGTAATGGTCGCTGATTTTGTTGATCAAAATCTCAAATCCCAAGAAAACGACGAGATGAAGTCTCCAGATATGATCCATTTTGTAAAGGCATAAAGCTAAGGACGAAAGCTAGATGACAAACCCTAAACCCCAATTTAAATAGAGGTAGACGACGTCCAACTTTCAGACCTTCACTTAAAAATTGACGGAAATGAAATCTGATCCACAAATGCACCATCATTTGAGTTGCATTGATTTGATCTGACGCTCATTATCAAATCAATGGACTATTCGAAAATTATTTAAAAGAAGAAGAGGCCAAATATAATTTTGGGTCTGATTTAATTTGACCTTTCAATTGGTGGGTCACCTTAATATATCTGTAAGATCTCGTCCGCCGGTTTTTGGACTCTAACTTTAAAAAAGGTAAAAGGATAGGATCATAGGAGCAGAAGAAAAAAAAGTATCAAAAGTAGGAGGTTAAAGTGTGCTAATGGAAGAGGAAGCACCGAAGCACCAACTTACTATACCTTTATTAATGTGGGTCAAGAAAACTTCACCGTCTGATTGGTTGGAATTTTAACAGTCAACTCTACTTATTACAATTTAAAAATGTATCAAATTTTCTGAGTGCACCAAAAGCATTAAAAGATTTAGAAATAGTTAATTTTTTTTTTTTTGTGAAAGTGATATCTCAAAGTGTTATTTTGTTGACCCAAGTTTAACGTGGGTCAAGAAGACTCCACCATATGTTTGGCTTATCGAAGACCTGACGTTCCTATTCTAAAGTTCGTTTCCGCTTTCAAATTTCGCCTACGTAATTTCATTTTAGAGGGAGAGTAGATCCTCTGTCCACATTTACATGTGCCTTCCATATTTCCGCATTGATTTGATTTGAACTAATGACTAATTATTTTGTAAGATTATTCTTTTTCTTATATAGATCTATGTACTCGAAGCCACTAATAAAACCTTGCCCATTTATCACGTTGAGACTTTAGAATTAACTGTTGAATTAACTCTAGGTAAATCCTATGAAACTCGAGGAAAATCCATTGGTCAAAGTTATCTTTTTGCCGTCCGGCCTATCAATAAAGTGCTTTATTAATTTATGAGAATTATAAATTGCTTCCTTTTTGCTGTTTATTTTTGAGAGAGAGAGAGAGAGTCAATGCTTCTTCTTCTTCATCATCTTCATGGCTTTGAAATGTTTGGAAAGATGGTCCAAAGACGTCGTCTCTCTGGACCATGAGATAGTTTCTCTACAATTGTTATCAACTATATATATATATACACTTAAATTTAATTGGAAAAAGACCCCTCAAAATCTTAAAATAGCAAGAAGAGTGTTATCCCGGTATCATTCTTTCCTTTAGTGTACGTAGCAGCAAAAGAAACTAGCAATTAATTTATTGAAAGAGAGCCTTGATAATAAGAGTATTTATATCAGCAACGTCGACCCATTGGATCCTCGAAGTAAAAATATTTAGGACTTGGATTGGCCGTTTCAAAGGCTATAGATTTGGACTTCGAGGATTCAATAGATCCAAACAAGTTGTTGATACTTGTTGGGGTTAATGACAATAATCGAGCAAGTGACACTTAATTTAGTTGGTAAAGTCTGTGTGTCGTTGATTGCATATACTTGGGTTCAAATTCTTCACACAATTTAAAAACGTTAATGTATTCTATATCATCAATTGTTTATTCTCTAATACTCTTAAGGTCATTAATAGTAGTTTTTATGAGATTTTGATACTAAATGGACTCGCATTTCCTTCAATGTGATTTAATAATAATGTTTGGTTAGCTTATTAAATCAAAAATATATTATATTCTTTGAGAAATCTGATTATAACAAATTCAAGGAAGGAGGTGGATTTTTTTTATTCCCATAGCCTCTAAGTCGTCTTGTTGGCCATTTACTCAAAAGTCCAAACTCCAAACTAAGCTAAAGGTGTCCTCTCTTATTGGCCATTAGGGAGGTCTTGAGTTCGAGTCTTGTTAGGTGCCTAAGATTCTAACTTAAAAAAAAAAAAACTAACTAGCATTGATTAGTTATATGATAAGTAGGGAGTCTTTAATTATTTCTTTATTTCCAGGGACCACATTCTAATTTCTGACGGTTACGAAGATTTCACTGGAAAACCCCTCTTTTATATAAATAATACAAAATTTATTACTGAAGTTTGAAGAACATTTGTTTGTTTGCTGTTGTCTGCCGCTTCCTTTTTTGAACCTTTCGTCGTGTCCACACCCCCCTTTCTCATCCCCCATCCCTCCCCTATATAAATCCACATTCTCTCTCTCCCTCTTCTTTCTCTCTCTACATCTCCCCCTTCTTTCTCTCTCTAAAACTTCCACTTCAACTCTCTGTTCATCAACAAACTTAAATCGTAGAAATCAACATTCTCCCGTCGGTAAATTTCCACCTTTTTCTAATTTTCTAATCAAAATGTGATTATTCTCCTGATCATCAAATGCTCTTCAAAATCCTTTGCATTTTCAAATTTTTATTTGTTTTCTGGTCTAAATTTGAGATTTTTGTAGTCTGAATCCTCTGTTTTTTTTTTACAGGGAAATGGCGGTTACTTCAAGAGGAAAAACAGAGCTTCAAATGCCGAAGAAATGGAAAGAAAGAGAAACGATAAGTCCTGAAAGAACGAAGGTCTGGACGGAGCTAAAGCCAAGAACTGAAAGGAAAGTTCCTGTTGTTTATTACCTCTGCAGAAGCGGCAGTCTCGAGCATCCTCATTTTATGGAGGTTCCTCTATCATCAAACGAAGGACTCTATCTCAGAGGTAAAACCCTAAAAAACTAAAAATGCAATCGAAAAATCCTACAAGTTTTTTTGGGAATTTTTTGGGTTTTTTTTTTTCTGAATCTCTGTTAATTTCTCTCAGATGTTATCAATCGATTGAACTTGTTGAGAGGAAAAGGCATGGCGAGCATGTATTCCTGGTCTTCAAAACGGTAAATTTCCTAAAAAATCTCGAATTCTCCGTCTCTGTTCTTTAGGTTTTTTGTATTTGATTTGATCTTTTGATTCAGGAGCTACAAAAACGGATTTGTGTGGCAAGATTTGTCGGAAAACGATTTCATTTATCCGGCACACGGCCAGGAATACGTTCTCAAAGGATCAGAGCTTCTCGAAGGTCCTCTGAACTTTGGATCTCATGAAACATTGTCATCAACTTCAAGCCTCGAAAAGCGGCAGGAAACACAAGAATCCGGAGACGATTGCGATTTTCCGGTGGTCGTACGGAGGAGAAATCAATCATGGAGTTCAATCGATCTCCACGAATACAAAGTGTACAAGGCTGAATCGAACATTGAATTCGCCGGAAAAGCTGCTGACGCGTCGACGCAGACCGACGACAAAAGACGAAGAAGAAGAATAATCAGAGAAGATGATATTGATGAAGTGGAAGAAAAGAATCAAGATGAAGAAACACAATATGAAGAAAACCACACTACAGAGCTAAGCAGAGAAGAGATTTCTCCTCCTCCTTCATCATCCAGTCCAGAAACCCTAGAAAATCTAATAAAAGCTCACCGCCGAGTCGTCAGTGTCTCAGAAGGTGTAATTCCTGAATCTTCAGATATTCGTGATCAGACGGCTAATAATCATCATCCGAGCGGAAGAATTAAAGCTTCTGCAGTTCTTATGCAGTTAATTTCTTGCGGAACAATTTCCTGCACTTCAATCTCTGGGAATAATAAAGATCAAGGATTCTCGCTAATTTCCTACTACAAATCGAGATTACCTCGTGGTGGAACATCGAATAATCAGAGTGGTTCTAATAATAAGGATGTTGATTGTTTGATGGAAAACCCTAGTTTTTCGAGGATTCAACTGGAAGATAAGGAGTACTTCAGTGGGAGCTTAATCGAGACGAAGAAGGACGAATTTTCAGCTTTAAAGAGATCTTCTTCTTACAATGCAGATCGGTAAGGAGCTCCATTAATTTCCTTTTTACCTGCTCTGCTTCCACATTTTCTCTGACTCACAGTTTCTACATCGAGTAAACTGCAAGTTCAAGTGTTCAACCAGCTGGATTTTGGTACCAAAACTTTTTAAAATTACCAAAATAACCCCAGATTTTTTATTTATTTTTAATTAATGTAGAATCGACAAGTTCGTATTCCTGGTACCCTGAGAGTCTGAAACTCTGATTCAGACTTGAAATTATTGTGATTCATTTCAGCACAATATCCGACTATCTGAGATTGGGGGTTCACAGATTTACTGTAATGTGGCATTTTAATGACAGAGAGTGATCATCAACTCTGTTTCAAAAAACTTTGGTTCTCTGAAAACATTAGTCATCGATGGTTGACTTTTCGTTGAGATTGGTTTATTAGTTTATTTGGAATTACAGATTTTTTTTTTTATAGTTTTTTTACTTTATTTGTTCACTGTTTAATTAAAAGTATATTTCTACTTTTGTTGTTGGTGGTGTTTCATCAGGAGCTCGAAATTAGTGTTGAGAGAGAAGGAAATCGAGGGAGTGAGAGCAAAATGCATACCAAGGAAGCCCAAGACGTTAATGAAGAAACAAAGCAGCAGCAGCAGCAGCAGCAGTACCAAAAACGACATTAACGACGTCTCACGAAGTAAAAATAATAATAATCTTCAAGGAAGCAAGAGACATACTGATGAAACCCAATTTGTTCCAAAATAGGAGAGGTGATTGTAATGAAATTTGAGGAAAACCAAAGTATGGAACTGAAAACAAGTAGTAAGAAAAGGGCGAAATATCGAGAAGAAGAATGGGGAGAAAAATGAGGTACGGGGGTTTTTGAGTTGAGTTCAAGACTCAGGAGGTTGCCTTGCAAGTTACGGCACGTAGTTGGTACTCCATACAAGAAGAAAGAGAGAGAAAGAAGGAATGGGGGGGATTCATGGGAGTTTTCAAAGGCTTTTGTTTGCTATAATTTGGGTCGTTTTCTTTCTTAATTTCATCACTTGGAAATTGGGGTTGGGTATGGGGTTTTTTTTCTTATTTTTTTTCTGTCTCTGTGACCCCAGTTATTTTATAGTGGTAGGTGCCATGGATGCTCTTTGACTTGGGTCCTCGCAAAAAAAAATTGGTAGTTTTTGTTTACTGATCAGGCAGGCAGGCAGGCAGGCAAACTCTGTAACAGTTTATTACTAATATTGTATGTATGACATAAGAGAGAGAGATGGTCTATATATGGTTGGAATAACTTAGAAATTAATATATAAATGGTAGGTAAGGATTTGGTTTTCAATGTAAGATCCATGAGAAGAAAAATAACAAGTGGACTTAGGACTTTTGGAGTTTAGAGTTTTAAAAGATAAAATGTAAATTGTGTGACTTTGGTCATTGAAGAATATTGGTGGACCTGGTTTGAAGTCCCACACTTTCATCTACCCCCTTGAAATTTTCATGTGTTCACTTTTTGTTTTGCTTTTGTTTTTGTTTTTTCAGAACACTCCTTACTTTTGGTTGTAATATAAAGTAGGCAACATGTACATTTCAGAAGTTGAAGCTACACAAAGTTGATCTACAGTGAATTTTTAACACTTGAAAAGGGGTGCTATTAATCATGAGGACAATGGAGTTATTCACACATCCATTGTTCTTGTTCATTACAACTTGTTGTAAAGTTTGCCTCAAGTTTAACATTTTCCTTGAAAATATAAAGTTGGTATCATCATTGAAATCTTTTTAGAAAAATTCTCACCTCAACCAAAATACAAAGCGCACGTTGGGATCCCAACACATCTAACACTGGGCAGGCAGAATAAGGCCGTACTAATACCAGTTAGATGAGCTAAACAACTTAAGTCATTCTAACGGCAAAAGCCATCTTAAGTGCCCACAAATCAGGAACTGGTCACTCTCGCTCCTTTTATTGAATCTATGCGTTGCATGATAGGCCCAATGGGCCCCTTTTTATGTCCGTGTTTGTACAAGCAGTATGGAGCACAAGGTTTAGGCATGTGTGTTTAAATCCAATGCAGGTGTATTTGAGTATACAATTGGTGTTTGTGGCTGATCACAAAATACACAAATTATGTCTTTGAACTATTTACAAACGTCCCAAAGGACCCAAATTAACCAAGAGTCTGGATCGGCTTACAGCCTTATACGTACAGGTTATGTGTACAGGCTCTTGTGAGGCCCACATGAGGCTGATCTATGGTCTGATTTTTTATGAAGATGTTCTCCCCACCACGTGGATCATCTTCTCCAAAAATAAGTTCATTCTAAAACTTCTAACCCTATAAAAAATTGACTCTTTTTTTCATCATTCATTTTTCACCGTTAATTTTTAATCAACTTCCGATCAATTGTTGATTGGGCTAGAAGTTTTAGAATGGACTGATTTTTTGTGAAGATGATCCACGTGGTGGGGAGAACATTCTCATAAAAACTCAGCCCTTAGATCAACTTCATGTAGACCTCACATGAGCCTGTACATATAACATGTACATCCGCAGAAGGATCCCAAACCAAAAGGGTCAAAACCCCTTCCCACGTGACAAAGATGTCCAAGGCTAAGTTGACTCAAGATGTTGAGAGATGTGCTGTAACCTGTAAATACTTTTTTTTTTTTATTTTGTTTGGAAAAGAAAAGACGAATGCCAGGAAGTCTAGAACCACTTTAGATATGGACCCCACCCTACCCTATCAAAACTTTTATTAGTCTTGAGCCGTCTATAGTAAAAGGGTCCCACTACCAGATCTGATTCTGCCAAAAGTTTTCAATGTACAACAGTGCCGCTTTTTGGCCCTCCCATCTTACAAAACAAATGGTAGAAAGCTTACGTGGCAGGGTAGGACCCACCACTTTTCCCCTCCAAAAAGTATTTTGAAGGGGTTTCTAACTTATGTGGCAGTGGGACCCATCATGCCACATAAGCATCTGGCATTTGTTTTGTAAGATGGGAGGGCCAAACAGCAGCACTGTTCAATGTAACCCCTGGAGTCTAAACTCTAGAGAAGAGTTGGATTGGTTAGTAAAGGAAACGAAAGAATTAGGACACCCCTGGCTACTAGTACTAGGAGGCTACTAAACCTCCCTTGGCTAACTTTTTATCCACGAGGATCCTTTATAGTGGTTCCAGTTCTTGGTCTAATAATTATGTTGATCAGGCACAATCCCGTTCCAGTTCTTATTGGTGACCTGGTTTCCCATTGACACCCCTCCCCCTTCCTTCATTTGACTCTCACAGCGCACGTTAGAGGTCAGCGGCATTTACAAGATACTACTACTCCCAGACTGCCACCACCAGTGCGTTTCAATTCTCATCTTCTCTTCTCTATCAAAACAAGGAAGGGATCCCAAAACTGGCTCTAAAAAAAACATCGATCAGGTTATTATTAGGGCTTTGAAAGGAGGAGGAGGAGGAGGAGCATGGAAGTGAAGCATCTAATCAAAGACAAGAAATTCTGGTTCGCATCTTTCCTCATTGCCTGGGCTGCTGGTCTCCAGGTAATAAACCCTAACCCTAAACCCCCTCAGATTCTTAAACCCTAATCTTTTCTTTTCTTGGTCAATTTCAATCGATTACGCCAACGCTTATTCCTTCTGTGTAGAAATTTTCCCTAATTGTTTCGAGTCGAATTGATTTGTTCAACGTCTCTATCTATCTCTCTCTCTCTTACACTCGCATAATATGTGCAGGGACACATGATGTGGTTACAAAAACAGGAAGCTTTCAAGCAGAAATTTGGAACCTTAAACGAAAATGAAGATGGAGAAGAGCACTGAATGAACTCTACTTGTTTTGCCGGTACGATTGGAACTCTCACTCGTGACCTATTCTACAGATCAAATCGATTGCATTAACCATTTGTCCATTGCCCCTAATAATTTTTGTAATATGTAATTGCAGGTCTATGATACGGAGATCATTCCCGAGTTAAACTAGATTTTAAAGCTGATCGATTTGGTATGTAACTACTCAAAACAATGTAAGAAACACAATAATAATGTAATTCATTTCACAATTTAGCCTCTTCAATTTTTCTATGAAGATCATGAATTATAATTGTTCCATTCAAATCCAGCCTGCAATCTTTTCTTGAAATGTTAGATTTTAATTGAAGAAAATGTGTTAGAAACAATTAAACATATATTTAGGGTTCGAAATTGGCGATTCGTTTTACCTTCTTGTATAACTTGTTTGTAAATGTCTTTTCTTTTAGAAATCTCTGGTGACAATTCCAAACAGAACAGAACAGGGCAGACTTTCATAATTGAGTTCCAGATACAGAAGTAATCATCTCAAACAAGGTTTTCAAAGATACAAACAATACTATTGACATTAGAACCTTTCATAGTTTCATGTTCCTTAATTATAAACCCTTTTTCAATACTTTCCACCATTGTAGTAGTTTGACATCATGAACCCACAGAGTTCTTTCTCTAAAAGTCACCATGAGAATAATCTTTTGGTAGATTAGTACAACAATTAGGTTATAACCACCATAAAAAAGTTACCCTTCATGGAGGCATCTTATGCAATTTGTTCTGCCCTCAATTAAGTCATATAACCACATAAAAGTTACCCTTCATGGAAGTAGTCACTGTTCAGGGTGTCTTTATATGGTAGAAAAAGCCGGCTTGCACAAGAATCTTATCTTGTGCAGAATTGCAAGTAATCAAAACCCTAGTTTATAAAAAAGAAGAAAACCATTACCTGATACAGCTTAAATATGAGAAAAGATCTATAAAAGACAAGGTGTTATTAAGTACACCAACCATTTTGATGAGAATATCAAAGTTGATAAATCAGATGTAAAAGAGAATCTGTAAACCTAGAAATAGTTCAACAACTCCTTTTAATAAAAGCAAGAAACTACCTACTTCTATTCATTTTTAGTCTTCCTTTAAAGTTCCTACTGTCTCTATCTCTATTTGTCTTCTCCTCTTCTGTCTCTCTCAAGTATAATGTAACAAATGAATAATAGAAAACATAAAATTGAGAGACGGCTTTACATAATTGTAGCTCCATTGTTGTTGTTAAAATGTGGTTGGCTGGTTTTGGGTATTAGAGGATTCGGGGAATGATGCTAGTTCTCATTGTAAGAGAATGATCAGCTCGGTCATCTTTAATGATATTCTGAGTAAATGAGACCGGAACCAGACAAAGTCCTCTGCTTCGTAGGTCATCGTTTCTTTCTCCAGCACCCTGATTCAACATAACAATATCTACTGTAAAAATCTGAAGACATACATATTATGATGTTACTGTTGTTACTTGCTACTATTACACTTTTCTCCTTTTTGTTTCGTTTTCTTTCTTTTTTTATCGTCAAAATTGTGAAATCTATTTTTCATTTTTGTTAATGTAACTTCATAGATAAAAAATTCGAATAATTTTAAATGTAAAGGATACCTAGGTCAGTAGATTCACAATCGAACGGCTAAAACCAAGGGTACCTTTTGAATGTAACAGTTCAAAAACCAACTCCAGCTCTGGTAAGCATCAGATAGGTGGGTCCAGAATTGGGATAATCAGTTCCAAAACCCGAACCGATTATAAGACTTACTGTTCTGGCTTCTAGTGGTTCCATTATCGATTCTGATAATATACGGAACCAAGAACGTGGAAAATGGGCCTGGTTCAGTTTAGCCCATGAATGAGCGGGTAATCATTGACAAATAAAATTCACAAATTATATGAATTTATTATATTATTTGCAAATTATTTCTTAATTGCCACTTAAATTACGTACCTGGGGATGTGGGTGGAGAGGAGAAGGTCCAACTCTGAAGTAAGGAGTACTCAGCATCTGAATCTGTTCGTGAAGTAGCTTAATGTAAGCTGAAGCCTCCTTAAGCACTGACGCTGTATCCGTCTGTAAACAAAATTCCATGTTTATTATATAAATTAACCTAATCAAATTAAACTCGATCATTCATTTGTTAATGATCAATTAAGTTTCATCGACGAAGAGCGTCTAATTTTACCTTGCCAAAAGGAGAAACCAGCTTTTGAAGTGCTGTTATTTTGTCTCCAATCTTTTGGCTCCTCTTCACTGGCACCTGCAACAACAACAAAAACAAGAAACCTAACTTCTTACCAGACTAGTTTTTTCAGGATAGTGTGCTCCTTCTGTTCACAGCTATCGAGTACATTTAGAGAATAAACCCACAGAGTAGCCTCGAGGGAAATTGAACCCTCGGCCTTCAAGTTCTGAGATGAAAGCTTTGAAAAATATAAAATTTGTCATTATTATGTTTTTTAATTTTCTACTTACTGGTTTTTGTGCTTGGGTTTCTAATATTGGACGTCGTCGTTCTTCATGAAAATGCGGGTGGCGTCGTTCTTCTACACAGATGGCGGCCTTCTTTTTCTTTGATTCTTCAGCGTTTGAATATTCGTTGACCACTATTGGACCATTTTCACTTATAATTGTGCGTTTCCTCCCATTCTGAAAACCACGAACCAGCTAGTTAATGATCAACTTTAATACAACATTAAAGTGACTGACTTCCCAATTAGGGTTCCAACCATAACAGATTATGTAACCATTAATCAAAATAATAAGAAATTATGGAAAGGGTAATTGGATTTAATGAATTAATTTGGAGTTTAGTACTACTTGGGTATTTTGAGCTGAAAATCTCTTCTGACTGAAACTTAACCGAGGCTGAGGCTGAGGCTGAGGCTGAGGCTGCTGCTGGTGGTGGTGGGCTGTATTGTCGTTCACAGTTGTTGAAGTTCCAGTACTAGTAATAGTAGTTGAAGAAGTTGTGAGCAGACCTGCCATCCCAAACGAAACAAGGGCATTTTAGACAAATAATTATTTTGTTAACAAGGGCAAATTAGGAATTTCAGGAAGTGTGTCAGAAATTTATTTTTTTTATTAAATGTTTAAATTAAAAGAAAATGCGGGAAACAATTAAAAGGCTCAAATTTGGAAGTATTCAGCTCTTTCAAAATTAAATATATTAATTGAATTGAAGAACAGAAAAGAAATTAATTAAGATTCATCGAACCTGGGAGATGCAGATAGTTAAGAGATGGAGGAATCTCAATAGTTGACAGTGGAGCAAAGCTTCCTAGGTGTTGATCATTAGAAACCTGAGAATCATGAAAGAAACTACTGCTCCCATAGACAGTACTCCTGTAATCATCAAATGGATTCATGAAAATGAAAATTAATGAAAAACTCCTATTAATTCTTTTTTCTTTTTAAAAAAATTTCTCAATTGAAGCATGATTCAAATTATGTGAAATCATGGAACGGCAATAAAATAGCGCCAATGCTTGAGTATATAATTTTTCTAAATGACCAAAACCTAATTAAATGGTTTGTGTTTAATTTCATTCGCCCTACGCATACGTGGACGAATAATAAAGATAGTATCAACCTTGGAAAAATACATTCGGCGCGTGCATACGTATTAATAATGACATTGATTCGCTATTTAATTTAGCGCGATTTTAACGAGTGTAGAAAAAAAAAAAGGTAATGAAGAAGACAATTGAAACATACATAGAAACGCCGGGGTTCACCATTTGAACGTCGTTATTGTTTCCTGCAACACCAAATGAATCAACAAACTTATGATGATGACTCAATACAGTTGAGCTCAGTAGCCAATTACAAAAAAAAAAAACAAAAAAACAAAAAAAAATTAAAAGTTTAGCTATTTATGTTTGATACTAATGACATTAAATTGGTAAGAATAAAAAATGGCGTGCGATTTACCGAAGTTGTGAAGCTCATGAGAAGAGAAGGATGATGGATAAACGGCGTTCCTCATCTTTGAAAGCTGATCAGATTAATTCTCTCTAGGTTGAATTAATGCACTGTGAAACAAATTTTTAAACTTCCAGAGCAGAAGCCAATGTGAAATCGAGGATCTAGCTAGTAGCCGCGCTCGATCTGAATTCGCCTGCAGATTGAGGTTTAAGCAGCTATGGAGATTAATTCAGCTTTATATCATCTTCAAACTCTTATTAGTTAAAAGATTCGATTAATTAATTAAAATGAAGGCGAGAATTAAACACAACGCAGCCAAACAAACATTAATACACTAATAAGTTTTGAATCTAAAAACTCAAATGAAATCAGAACCGGAACCACCACAGTGATCAAAATCGAGTTTAGACAAGAACAGTTGATCATGAAAGTAGTAGTTTATTAATTTCATATCTCACCTCTGCTCAGGAAGGAAGAAGAAAGAGAAACTACTACTCCAGCTAATCTCCTCTGTTCTTATTCATGTTTGTGGAGAGACAAAGAGAATGAAAGAAAAAGAAAAGAAAACCCTAGGCCTAGAGAGACTAGATAGATAGGAATTTTTCCAGAAGAGGAGATCATAACATAACAAATATAGGGGCGGGGTTTTAATTTGTTTTGTAATTCTTAATTCTAGGGTTTCATTTTCGTAAATGAGCATATATGCATTGAGTAATGCAACGTCTCTTAAGTCTTTCTATTAGAAGAAGGAAAGGAAATTTGAAGAGTGACAGGTCATTTAATGATGGTTAGGAGATGGAAAGACTAAGGTCAAAAAGCAGTGAGAAGTTAGAAGAAGTGAAATAAGAGAAATTTCTCTTTTTATATGTAACCTAAGTAGAAAAAAATATATATATATTTAATCTGTTTGATTTCGCTTTCATTCCCCTTTAATTTTTTTTTTTTTTAATTTTGACTCATAAAATAAAAACTAATTAACTCAAAAAAATGAATTTGAAATTTTTATAAAATTAATCATCTCTACTCTTCTCTTTGTCTTCCTCTCCTCGTTTGTATTTGCTTGTCTTTCTCTCTCCTCTCTCTCTCTCTCTAGGACTGCAGGAGTTGACCTCCCTATCCTTAGTAGGATAATATTACATTAAAGAAAAATACCAAATTTGTAATTAAATTGACCAAAATGCCCTTCTATTTAAGTTATTACCATTTGATAAGATTTTATTTTTAAGAAGAGGTGAGTCTATTTTTTTTATGAGATCAGTAACTTAAAATCGGAGGGATTTGAACCAAAATCTGTAGCATCAACAATAACGGACACTATATAAAACCTGCCCATTTCATAAGATTTGTGTCAGTCATAAGCAAAATCCTCACTCAAGAAATACCAAATTAGGTCCACTCTATTAACTTTGAAATAACAAAGTAACCTGATTTATGATAAAGCATGCGTGTTAATGAAAAATGTTAAAAATCCAACGGCTAAAAAGTTAATTTGACATTCTTACTAATAAATAGGTTTGGAGGGCCCACCTTATTAATCTCACATGATGCATAATAATGGTCCTAATTCTAAAAACAAAATTTGATTTATGAAAAGATTGGAGGGTATTATTGGTAACTTAAATTAAGTTCGAGGTAAATAAGGATCCATTCAACTAGTTGGATCAAAGAATAAATAAATAAATAAATAAAAATATATACGATAATATTTTAATAAACGGCTGGTTAAATGAAATTAATAAAGAAATTGTTGACCTTTTACAACAAAGGTCAAGTGGAGGTAACCTCTTGTCGTCAAATGCAATGGACTTGCATGTACTTACGTAAAGACTTGTTACACGATTAACACGTGTACTAATTCACAGTTACTCTTTTAAGTACTACGTATTTTAATAAGCACGTTATCCGAATTAGATTTTCCTATTTTTATTATTTTTTATTAATGAATTAGATATTTTTGTTATAAAAAATAAAAATAAAAAATACAAGTTCGGCTATAGATTATTAATAGACGGCCTACTAAACTTCAAACCAGTCACCGAGAGGCGAGAGGAGATGTTTAAGATCAGAAATAATCAGTCGGATCCAAATGAGTAGATCCATATGACCATACCCATTTCAATGATCCAATTCTTAGTAACCAAAACCTTGATATAGGGGTGACGCTCCCGCTCCGGAACCTCGCGCTCCCGCTCCGAAGGTATTTTTGAACTAAGAATATTTTTTAATCGGCCGCTCCGATGCTCCCGCTCCCACTTTCGTTCCCGCTCCGACCCGCGCTCTGGTTACTTAGATCCAATTAGAATAAATTAAACCTAAACCTAAGTAACCAGGGTATGAAGTGAAAGTAAGAGCGAAAGTATCAAAGTATTTAATTAAAAAATGGCTCAAGTTTTAGATATCAATTAATCAAAAATATTTTTGTCAGCAAAGTTGGTAAATTTGATCCGTCTCCAAGAGAGGAGCCACATCTAGACGAAAAAAACATACAAATTTTTTTTTTTTAATTGTAATTTAAAGATGAATTTTTATTATGAGATTCAATACCAAGACCTAAAAACGAAAAAAAAACATACAATAGAATTAGGGTTTAAGTTTGAACAACCAATTACCAACCACCATCCTTGCTTGCATATCAAAAACTAAAAAGAGGAACCAAGGGTTATTGTCGTTGTTACTTGAATAGCTTTCTTTTTACAAATCAAATTGACGACTCAACAATAAAACACGAGAAGTTACATCTAAACAGCTTACTATTTGCCATATAAAGCATATCCAATTCCTTAAAAGCTTTTATTATCATTAATTAACTAAATGTTAATATTCCTGTTTGAATGATCTTTCACAGACAAAAATAGACAATTATTGTAGTCTTGTAGACATTAGACTTCTCCTTCAAGGAAATCTAGGCATAAACAAACTTTTACATTACCGTGAAGAAACTAGAGTCTCGATCACGCTTTTTGTAGTCCTTCCTAAACACGCTGCGTACGTGCATCCCATTGCAATGCACACCTGACATGAACGACACTGCTGTCGTGCCGACCACAAAAAGATTTGTCGATTTGAAACAACGGGTTTTACAAATCACCACGGCATGTTCACTTCTTATAAGTTTCCAATACTAATGGTATATCTGACAGAAACTGGTAAGTTCATTACATGGATGAACAGATTATATAATTTGTAAATTTTGAGAGAAGATGGTGTAAGGAAACAAAAAGACCAAGCTCTTCAAATGATATAAGATGGTTAAGATTGTACAATAAATGGTTTCAAAACAAACACAATCTAAAATTTTCAACCTAAATGTTTTTTTTCTTTATCACAACATTTTGTAACCGCGTCATTGATAGGCAATGCATATGGAGCAACCTAAAATTTGAAGTTCAATTCTAACATTTATGATTTGTACCAGAGAGAAGTCCAATAAGTGTGCAGCTGATCAATCATATCTTTGACCAACAAGGGGATCAACCAGAGCAGCCTCCTCTTCAGATGCGAAGGTTTTTTCCACGACCTTGATTCGATTGCCAGCTTCCCACCTAAACCCTGCCAGAGGGGGAGAAAACAGAGAAAAAGTAAAATAAGATAATGCTTAAACAATAATACATAGCAAGGAGCTCACTATATTAAACAAAGAAAATGAGCAAATACATTCATAATAGACAGGCCCTTCCCATTGAAACAAGATAACCTGTATTGCTAAGGCAATTGGTAAATTCTGGAAGGGTCTACATGTTTCTCTACCTCAAACCTCTCACCATGTAGTAATTTATGGCTCAGTAGCACTTTATCATGTGTCAAAAGGAGGCATGTTTCTAACCATGCAATAGAGATATGTTTCTATGTGCTTTCAAGTGAAAAAAGACTTCTGCCCACACTGTGGAGGGCTATTGAGCTGAAAGCCTGAAACATGCCGCACGGAGGAAGTGAGATGCTGAAACACTTGCAATGTGGAGATGCATGTTCTCCTCCCATATGTGGAAAATATCCTTCATCATTAACCAACATTGTTATGTGAGACCACAATGACTAACAATCAGATGATCATACAGAGTTGGGTACACGAAGCGCCACAAAGCAGACCAAATATCTTTCTTTTTTCTTCTTTTTTGTATTTTGTAAAAGAAAAAAAGCATAAAGTCCAGTACCAGAACAGTGGTCCTCCATTGCACTTCTCTTCTTTTCTGGGTTCCCTGGTGGGGATAGAGCATAACTAAGACCTTAAATTAAAGCTAGGTAAGGAAACCCTTTACTTCTGTTCAAAATCAATCAGGTAACAGGGAGTAATGGCTCGAAGTAACCAACTTTACAATCCGACATTTGGATTCAGCAATTAGGAAGATACTTAACACAGCAAATGAAGGACAAAATAATTCACATCCAGTACATTAACTGCAATTCTCCACATACCCTCATATCCAAATAAGCTGATTGGGGAGACTAGAAAACTAACTGAACCCCATGACCATGAGAATAATAAGTAATGGAGAAAACAACCACATTAAACTCCAACCCCTGCTCAAGACCACAAGTACTAACACAGGGCTATTGGACAGCAAATGACACACAAAGTCAGTGATGAATGGCTAAATGACCCACCAAAAGTTCAGCTCAGTCTATTGCTATCATACTGAAGAATACTTGTGAAAAACAGTTGCATAATTTTTTTCTTTACATAAGTGAACAAATAAGGTCTTCATATAGAATCTACTACTGCTATCAATTCTTTAGCTTTTAGGGACATGAATTATGTAGTACTGAACATTCATGGAAACACCTACAATTCTACAAGAGATTCAATCCTTTGGCAGAGTGATTTGGATCTGGATAAAATTCATGTTTACCAAATTAATAGCTCTCATTGAGTAACTAGTCAATGACACCTTAAACTGTGATGATAAACCTTGATGCATCCAACAATACAACTGAGCTCCATATCCACGAGAAATAATTTTTCTTTATGTATTAGACAAAGATGAGCTTACAAGTTCTGAGACTTCACCAGGCATAATAACCCTACTACACTGTCTGAACCCATATCTACACAAATACTTACCATATCCGTTCCATCTCCAAATCCCCCACAGAAAAATTAGAATTTGGGACCGTTCATCCTTCACTACTAACCATTCTTCACCTAAGTAATCATTTATCTCAAATCATTCTATGTAATTATGCTACAATTGAGCTTAGATATACTAAGAATAGGGAGCATTTCCCATTAAACATGTCGTGAGACATTTGCAACTAAATTATAACTGAAAAGTTTACTTCAAAACAGGCAATTAGGCTTCAAAGTCTGACCTCAAATTCATGCATTTCAGGTTTTTAGCAGTCAATAACTTAGAGCTGCAAGTATGACCTGCAATGTTACTTCATTGGACCAGGACCCCGTTCTGCATGTGTTAATGTGTCGAATGGAATCCATAACTTTACATTACACAGCTCTGGTATTGAGTAGTAGGTATTTCTTAAAAAGATACAAATACTGATTCTACTCGCACTTGATTTCATGCTTGTATCCCTTTTCTTCAGAAGCCCATCTGGACAATATTAACTGCTCTACTAAATCCAAGGATGACCACCACATACTGTTAATGTTAGACTTTTTCTAGTCAAAACAACTACAGTTGAATATAAAACCTTTCTAATTGCATATCCATTTTCATAAATTGAAATAGAAAAGAAAAGGAAGTAATCCTGTGAAAGGGCCAAATGAGGTCTTATAACTACTATTTTAACATTTTAGTCAGGTGCACCATAGGCAACCAAGCTAAGAACCATCATCAAGACCCCACCCATTGATATGTAGTCTAAGTCCTTCAATAAACCTCGAACAAACATAGAGTCTAGCCAAGATTCCATCATAATCAAGCAAACTAATCACAACCAAAACATTAAAAGTTAAAAACCAGCAATTTTCCAATCAAAGGTACACTGCGGACACTCTAAGCAATTCTTTTTTTAAACCTACCAAGAGATATTCTTCAACTGCAAAAAGGTTAGGAAGAATAGAATAGATGCATGGTCTATAAGAAACTTGACATGCATTATAGCACTAAGTTCACAACCACCATACCCATTTCCGATACCCACCAAAAAAATTCTTAACTCATCTCATAGAAATAATTGAACATCCAGGATCGAAGCCAATTCCATGATCAAAACCAGAACACAGAACCATGAAAACCCCTTATCACTAATTTTAATAACAATTAACAAACACGTAAAAACACCATAGTCAAATCCAACACATGAAAAGTTACTAAATTAGGAAAAAAGGGGAAAAAAAAAGAGAGAAGGAACAATCAAATAAATGTATGATCTTAGTTACTAATAAAATTCACAACCACCATACTCAATTCCTATACCCAACAAAAAAATTCTAACTCATAGAAATCGGTGAACATCCAGGATCAAAACCCAATACCCTGATCAAAAACCATGAAAAATCCACAAATAAAAAAATAGAAAAGGAACTAAATTATTACCTTGGAGAACCAGCGTTCATATTGCGATGAAGAATTCTACCAGTGATCGAATCTCCACCATCAATCAACTCTCTAAGCCCCAAATTCCCTACTTTTTCCTCTTTCTCCTCCTCCTCCTCTTGCTTCTCTTCTTTAGCAGCCACAACAGATGAAACCTTCACTTGAGGTCTCTCAAAGTAATTCCCATAAATATACTCAGGTGTATAACCGTTCTCTTCATCAAACAACATTATATGACCATGCCACTCCCAAACACGATAATCCGAACCAGTTTCTTGGTGGAATCCAACACAAATATGATGTTCTCCGACTGTAACAGCTTGACCCGAATTGGGTTTTAGGGTTTCGGTGTTACCACTTAGAATTATACGGATAATATCCTTCTCGAGCTTGGATTCTTCTTTAGCTAATTGGGTTTTTTCTTCATTATCATCATCGTCATTATCGTTGATTGAATTGGTGTCGAGAAGAAAGTCTTCTAAGCTTTGAGAGAGAAAAGAGTTTGTGTTGAGGTAAGGAGGGCGAAGTTGTAATCTGCCCATCAAGCTTTGTAGGAGAAGACTGTCGAAGTTATTGTTGCTGTTGTAAGAACTCATATCTGAATCAGGTTTATCTGGGGTTTGATCTTGGGTTTTGTATTTCTGATTTTCTGCGGGTAGGGTTTTGAGGAGATCAGGAGACGATGAAGAGATGATGAGCGTGAGACTTTTGGTTGGGGTTTTGAGGGGTTTTTAGAAGATGACTCGAAGAGATATGCATCAGGGACCAGGATAATTCCACCCAAGTTGTTATATGTTCCAACCAAATTATCTTACACTCTCACTAGGGGTGTCAATGCGGAACCGAACCGGTACCGGAACCGTTTTTTGCGGTTTCGGGACCTCATTTTGTGGATCCGATAAATTTCGGATCTATTTCAGATCTACCCGTTTTGGATCCGAAATTTTTCGGATCCACCCAACGGGTACCCGCGGGTACCCGGTTCCGTATAAATTTTATAATTTTATAGTTTAATTTACTATTATATAACATTTTTTAAATTTTTTTAACTTTTTTTTAATTAAAAAAAAAAAGAAACCAATGACTATTATATAACAAATTTTATAATAAAATAAATTTTATAATTGAATAGAATACGAAAATACAAAATACAAATAGGTTTTATGTGAAAAAAAAAAATAATAATTTAAAATGGGTATCTGGTACCCGCGGATCCTAGCGGTACCGGATCCGGAACCACCAATTGAGGTTCCGGAATCAGAACCGAAAGGATCCGAAACCGCTTCTTATTAACGAGACTGGATCTGAAACTTTTAGGTTCCGATCCGGAACAGTCCCGTTGACACCCCTAACTCTCACGTAGGGCCGTATGAAAATGATTGAATGGATGACTCTACGGGGAGATGATTTCATATAGAATCACATGGTTCTAAACTTTCGTTTCAAGTGGTTTGTCATCTCTCCCCTAAGAAGCACAGACACAGTTATTAACTACGGATGTTATACATACGAACCCCCACACACGCGTGAAGCGCGTGTGCGTTGGTTGTCCGTCATCCCCACACGTATTACGCGTGTGTGGGTTGGATATCCAAACGCATTAGGTATGCCCTCGTATGTGCTTCGCGAATGACAAACTTATTTTGCCCCCCGCGTGTGAGTTGGCAAATTATTCAGCGCATTATTATGGGTAAAAAATAACTCAGTCGAAGATGATACGTGCGCTAATATTCATCTATATGATGGATAGATTATCGTCACAAAAAATTAACCCTTTGATCGTAACTAAATAGGCGCACAACACACTTGTAAATAGGGTGTAAGAATAAAATAAGTATTAGGTGGCCCTCTTGGGAACGATACATGCTCTGATGTTGATCTAGATGATGAATAGATCATCGTCACCAAAAATCAGCCCTTGGATCAACTCAATGCCACCCCATTAGCAAGTGTAAACGAAGTGTAAATAAATAAATTTTGTTAGGGGACATAGCTGGTATTTTTAAAAAGTTTAAAAAAATAATAAAAAAATATTTAGGGATGGATGGACGGACGGACGGTGTGATAGCTCAAAGCTGTCCGCCGCCGCCGCCACCCCCTTCTCTTTCTCTCTCTCCTCCCTTCTCTCTTTCTCTCTCCCAATGTTTTAGGGGCTGGCGCCCCTTAGCCAATCCAAATAGGTTAAGGGGGCAGCCCCTTATATAGATAGTAATAGATATTGTATTTTCTTAATTTTTTAACTAAAATTACTACGACACATAAAGACGACACAAACACTCTTAAATGTATGTGCTTCTTAGTGACTCCCCCTTTAAGGAAAGGTTTTGGGTTCGAGGCTCCTCCCATGTAATCTTCTCGAATAGCACGTGTTTGGCCCATGCATTTTTTGATTCTTACGTGTGAATGTTACTTATCAGTGGCCAGTGCTTGGGACTCTTACCCCCGACAAACTTCATAAGTGTTGCTAGCTTAATAAAATCAAATTATCTATTAAAAAAAAATCTTTTAACTCTATCAAAGTATGATTACAATTTTAACTAACATTTAAAAGTGAAAGAGATAAAATCAGCCTGGATCACATCCATCTGTATCGACCTTACAAGCAGGTGTAATTGGAGTGGAAGAATAAGTTTGGTATAACATGTAAGAAAATTGGGTGTAAATATCCGGTTCCTATCAGAAAGCTTCACTACGATGGCGTTTGCTATTTGCTCACCTTTGGCCAGTAGGAGCAAGACACGTTGTATGCATCAATGTGGTTTGATAAATATTATCGACTTTTCCAATTAATCGATGTTCCACGACACGCCACGTCATCACCTTCTTGTAGTACTTCCTTGATTAACCAGCAAAATCGAACCTGTCCAATCCGTTTTGGTTGGATCGAAACCGATCCGAATGAGTGTCGGGGCGGATCGGTTTCAGATTTCTAAAATCCAATGTGGGTAGATCGGATAACGGATTTAGTGAGTCGAAACCATCAAACAACTGACCCGACCGACTTATAAAAATCTAGTAATATTTTATTATATATACTTTGTAATACACAAAAAAACAAAGTGTAAGCATGTAAAAACATTAACAGTAAAACCCAAACCCTATATCTAACCCTATGAAAGTTTTAGAACAAGCTGATTCTAGGTAACTATATTTTCTTAGGGAGGCTATATATCATGCCCCTTTAGATAAATAGTGTGGCACATAGAAGATTAATAGGTAATTCATATAGGCCATGTGTTAGATAGTGGAAATGGGAATTTTTGGGGAGGGCAATTACAAACCCACATATTCCTAGGGGTTTGCTATTCTCCTCCTTTTTGACCATTTTTGGTTATTTTTTTGGGAATCAAATCCGTGACAAATAAGATTCTAGTTTTAAATAAGCCAATCAAATCCCCTTAAGAAAAAAAAAGCCAATCAAATACCACAAATAGAATCCCAAATACGGCCATAGAGTTTTAACATATTTTGGTGGGGGCACCACTAAGCCTCTATATGGATCTATCCTCGAGTGCCAGATCGCACACTAAAAAAATGTTTTAAGTTTCCTAGAGTATCAAAAGAGAAATCATGAGAATGCGATTCATGAGTGGGAGCGAAGTTATAGAGTGGGAGTGTCATCTCTTTACAACATTTTTTTTTGGCTACTAAAAGATTACTTCATTATTTAAAAAAAAAATTGAAAAGGAAGAAAGGAAAAAAAAAAAACTTTTATACATCATTTTTATCCCAAAGTTTTGTGGTTACTCCTTAAAAAAACAAAAAATGAATTTGGTGAAAACCATAGAAATTATGAAAATCTAGATTATTATTGATCAAATTTTGAAAAAATATCCAGCTTGGAGGTAGTCCGGGCTTGGGGTGGGCTAAACTGGTTTTGGGATGGACCAGGGCAATTGGAGGAAGAATAGATGGGCTCAGCTCTAGGCCGTGGCCCAAATATTTGTTTCGCACGGAATGCTTGAGCGAAACGGCCCAAAACCTAATAGAGAGGGCAATTTCGTAATTAAAACCATTTGCCTCTTAACAAGTAGGGCAAAGCCTCCGTCAGGGTCAAAACCCTAGTTTTTGCTCTCCAACGCTCCCCACACACTCCAGGTAAGAAGAGCAGCAGCCGAAACACATCTGCTCAGAGAGGTACATTTCTTCTTCTTCTCTCTTGATTCTTTTCGGAAATTAGGGTTTTGATTTGCTGCTATATGTTCCTGAAACTCGAAGCAATAGATCTGTTCTTGATCCTTTCTTCATTTGCTTCGGTTAGTGTTTTGATTGATTAGCTAGTTGATCTGTTCTTGGAATTTGATTTTTTTGTTTAACCACTTACATGATTTTTTACGAGACATGTAAAGATTTACATGCAAAACAAGTTTAGTTTCGATTTCAGTTATTCATTCTCTGGTTTCTATTTCATGTAAGATTGAAATCAGTTTTTGCCGTTTCAAAAATATCATTTCTGCTACATGCTTGGATTTAACCTTTACTTATCAGCTTAATCATGAAGCAAGATATCAAAACTGCTATTCAATCTTGTCTGTTGAATTAGCGATAACCAGTAAGTGTTTAAGGAACTAATGACACAAAAATGAACTAGTTATTAATATGACACATTTTTATCTCACCTAGTTTGAAGCAATGTTCTGCATCATGTACCAGGGACAGTTGTTCAACTAGTTGGAACATTTTTGACCTGACCAAGATTAAGTTTTGCGAACCCCCCAAAATGTTTTTATTCTAAGCATTATTAATGGTCAAAACATTCAAGTTGAAGGGCTTTAGAGCTATTGAGACTGTATGGTCGAGGTTGAACTTCTTGGGTCTGTGCGCCATCTAATGCTTTTTCATAGCAGTCACATTATTCTTGTCTCCTCTGACCTCCCTGTCCTGTAACAACTCGTTGCTAAAATTTTTAGTATTACTGTTCTCTGGTGTACACACCATTCGTAGTCCTTTTCTTTTTGTTTTTCAAATGGCCTTTTTTTCTTTGATTTAATAGAAGAGGGTAATGTTTTTTTTTTTTTTCTCTTTTGTGATAACTTTGCAAACTCCTCTTTTTATTTTGATCGGAGAAAAGAAAAAACTCCTTACCGTTCCCTTTTCCTTCTGTAGTTGTGATGTGTGTTTCAATGATATCTGGTCCTTTTCTTCTTGATGCATTTTTGCTTTCGGTAGAATCATTAAATGACTGGTTGCCTGGTTGACTAAACAGTATTTGTGGCTCTTAGTCCTATACTCCTATGGTTTTTCCATTTTATGATATTTCAACTTGAACAATTGGTCATTTGCTGATTCAATTGCCTTTATAACTTCAGCTACTCTCTTTTGATTAAGCTTTTAACTATTTATAAATATGTTACTGACTATTCTGCAGGAGCCAATTAGGAAGGATGGTGAGAGTAAGTGTTTTAAATGATGCTCTTAAAAGCATGTATAATGCTGAGAAGCGGGGAAAGCGACAGGTCATGATCAGACCATCCTCAAAAGTGATCATAAAGTTCCTCATGGTCATGCAGAAGCATGGTTCGCAACCTTACATTCCTCACTTCTCATTTTATTCTCATTTGGCATGTTCCTTTCGTTTCTCTTTCTTATTTTCATTTGGCATGTTGCTATAGATCGTGTCTAATTTCATTTTGTACCTTATTTGCTGTCTGCAGGTTACATTGGGGAGTTTGAGTATGTTGATGATCACAGGTCTGGCAAAATTGTTGTTGAACTGAACGGGAGACTCAACAAGTGCGGTGTTATTAGTCCTCGTTTTGATGTCGGTGTCAAAGAGATAGAGCCCTGGACGGCGAGGTTGCTACCCTCAAGACAGGTTAGTTTAGCCTTTAATTCTCTTCTTTCAGAAGCTCCATTCTCCAAATCCTTCTGGTCACTAAGGCATCATAATATGCAAGCAATAGAAAATAATGGATCTCTGTTCCCTTGGCAATACAATGCATGAAAAAGCCTATGCACAGGGTGGGACCCTTGATTTTGTCCCAAGTAAACACGCAATGCCATAAATCAACTGTAGGATCATTTTAATAATCTGAACAAGTGCTTGTATAATTGTCTATGAGTTGATCACATGGTTCTGGTGACCTCCTTTGTCGGATTTTGCTCTTAGAAGATCTTCTAGTTGGTGCCCATTGAATGTTATGTTTAGGCTCTTGCATGCTATAACATCTCCCTATAAGTGATTTCAATCTTTCTTTCTACTACAACTTCCATTTCTTATTGTTATGATGCTGATGAATGTTAAATTATTCAGTTTGGTTATATTGTGCTCACAACATCCGCCGGCATCATGGATCACGAAGAGGCAAGGAGGAAGAACGTAGGTGGGAAAGTACTTGGTTTCTTTTATTAGGTGAAAATTTTGGTGAGAATGGATTCGTAATTTTGCTGGTTACAGTTGAGAAGCTTTCTGTTGTTTCTCAAAACTTAAGATTACTTTTGAAGTTTTGATTCCATATGTTTTGGTTTTCTTTCCTTTTAAACTTGACTTGGGATTTTGTTAGATGCCATTATATGAATTTATTTGGGTAATTATCGTATTAATTAAGATGGTCAATCTTGTTGCAATGTGTGGAATGCAAAATGGTGGAGCTGCTGTGTCTACCAAGAGCAGCCCTTTTCCCTTTATAATACTGAGCCAGATGATTGGTCTTCTAATTCATTAGCATCGCAATACCTCTTAGAAGGCCATAATGTGAAAGTACTGCATGTGTTTGCTCTCTTGCATGTTTAACTGCTTGCAGGTATTAAGTAGATCGAATGGTTTGTAAGCATTTGAATCTAGTTGATCAAAGAATTTAAGGTATCTATCCCTGAACCGGGGAGAGTTGGGTCTTATGGTTTTTCTGCCACCCTGTGCTTTTGATGTTCAACCAAAATCTGATTGCTCAGCTAGATAACGATCAGGCTTGGGTAGTTAAAAAATTGGTCCAATTTGTTAAGAGTTTTTCAGTTTTTGTCAACTTTGATCCAAAAAAGCACTTGTTTTGAGGTCTTGAGTTTTGACAATTCAAGGAGTTTTATAAGAACTAAAAAATCCTTGACCAACATTTTTGTTCGTTGTCCTATCTAGTTTTCCATGTCTCCGATTGTTGATGGGATTTACAATAACAAGTGCCTCAAAATTGTTTAAATGGTTGTTTGCTTAGTAACTAAAAACGTTAGGTAATAGGGCCGCTCCCAATCTGCCCTCCAACGGTTTGGGAGCGAAATTGCCTATAATCCGCTCTCCGAAACTTCTTGTATTATGAGGTTGTAGACTGTGAATTAATAAAGAATTATTTTCAAATTACATATTTACCCCTAAATTTTTTCACTAAAAATGGGTGTTTTTGATTTTTTGTCACACAACATTAAAAATACTAATGAAAAGACTAATGTCTTTCCAGCTTCTCAATTAAGTTGTTGGAAATAGATTTAGTACTAACGGTAAGATGTAATTACTTTCAAGACCAATGAATTGTTATCGGACTCACCTCTCCTCCTCAATTCCTCTTCTTCTAAGTTCTATTGAAGAAAATTTTAGGCTTGCAACTTGCAAGTAAGTCTCTCTCTTACGATTGATAAAAAAAAGTCTCTCTCTTTAGTTAATTTTGTTAGTAACAAAGGTATATTTGGGTGTCCTCGAGCAATTCAAGATAGAGAATCTTTATCTGCAATACAATAGTGGGACTTATATGGTGTTGCAGCGCCTGAGCTTTATGCTGTAGCAGTTAAAGTGTTATCTCAAAGTGTTAACACCTCATGTGCAAAAAGAACGTGGAGCACTTATGAGTATATCCATAATGTTAAGAGAAACAGGATGAATACTGATCGTGCTGAATCTTTGGTTTATGTCCATTACAATCATCGTTTGTTGTCTCTATACAGGGAAGATTATATGGTGTCATATAAGAATATGATGATAATTTGGATAATAATACGGAAGCTATTGAGGATAGAGACCACCGTTTACTTCACGAAGCCCGTGATTCACACGATGGACGACCCTCTTNCAATTGTAATTAACACATGTAAACTGAAAAAAGAAGAGACATTTTCTTCATTGTGATTTCTTAATCCGCTAACAATGATTAAGGCCATCACAAATCCAACTACAAAACATTGCCAAAGGATCTTTAGTTGCCCATGAATGGTTTCTGGTTTAACAAAGGTATATTTGGGTGTCCTCGAGCAATTCAAGATAGAGAATCTTTATCTGCAATACAATAGTGGGACTTATATGGTGTTGCAGCGCCTGAGCTTTATGCTGTAGCAGTTAAAGTGTTATCTCAAAGTGTTAACACCTCATGTGCAAAAAGAACGTGGAGCACTTATGAGTATATCCATAATGTTAAGAGAAACAGGATGAATACTGATCGTGCTGAATCTTTGGTTTATGTCCATTACAATCATCGTTTGTTGTCTCTATACAGGGAAGATTATATGGTGTCATATAAGAATATGATGATAATTTGGATAATAATACGGAAGCTATTGAGGATAGAGACCACCGTTTACTTCACGAAGCCCGTGATTCACACGATGGACGACCCTCTTTTGCAAGATCTAGCTTACCCACCCAAGGCTCAACTCATGAATCATCTCCAGTTCAAGAGGAAAGGCGCGAAGCACGTGGAAAAAGGCCACATAGAGAGTGATGGATTGATTTTATGTTTTGGACAAGTAGTGCATTAGAAAGGTATTGGTTGATCTGTTGATTTAATTTCTTTTATGTTTTTGGACAAATAGAATTTTAAAGAGGTGATTAGTTATATTTTGAAACAAGTAGAATTGTAGAACATCCATTGACATAGTATTGAATTCAAATGCAGGGCATTTCAATGGAAGAGAATGAGTTTTTTTTTTTTTTAATGAGTGCAAGTGAATAAGTTAATGCTTAAAGCATCTTATTAAACTTATTTGAAGCTTGGAAGATAAATTTGTATGCTCCTTAATTATTTTGTTGGGTACTTTAGCATTTATATACACAGGCGCTTCGAGTCTTGGGATATTTAAAATTAGGCGCTCCGACGCTCCCGCTCTGGTTACTTAGGTTGTTCGTGGTGTGCAAATGCAAGCATTTGCACTTTGCTCATTAATTAATGACATCTATTTGCAACCCCGAATATTTGTAGCATATACCAGGCCTTGTTGATTTTTTTTAAGGACTTAGGTCATTCAATTAGGGATGGGTACAGTAGCTTTGTCATCCTTAAAAAGTAACTAATAAGGATTGATCATCTAATTTTTTGCAATATTCATACAATAAGAAGGCTGAGACTCATGGCTCAATAACCATGATAATCAACCCTTGTTGTCATATTTTAGAGGTGACCAAAGCTTTTAAGAGACCCTGTGAAATCCCGACCATGTTTTCAAAAAATATTAATGATCAGTTTGGTTTTTTTCTTTATTTATTTTTCATGTCTCTGATCCACAGCTTGACCCATTTTGATTGGATGATGGGGATACATACGATGCTTGGCACGTGAGAAGTTGAGACTTAGGGTCCAATAAGAGCATGAACAATGAATATAGACTATAATAGAAAAAAGGGTTCTTGTATCTGACCGCCCTATTACAATTTCCCGTTAGATCCACCAATAAAAAGGTAGAATTGAATATGCAAATGGGGTAGTGTAGGCTGACTCGTTTAGTGCTAGGGGGTATGAGGTCCAGCAGTGTAGACAAGAACCAAAAAGATGAAAATGAAACCAAAATTTACTAAGAACATAAATAAAGAGGTCATCTCTGCACAAAATCAATCACAGGAACACATGTTCAAGCTGCAATATTTTTCTTTTACTTTCTCTCTCAAGAGTTCAATTGTAATTAACACATGTAAACTGAAAAAAGAAGAGACATTTTCTTCATTGTGATTTCTTAATCCGCTAACAATGATTAAGGCCATCACAAATTCAACTACAAAACATTGCCAAAGGATCTTTAGTTGCCCATGAATGGTTTCTGGTTAGAGTATTATAACCTAACCATTATCTCCATCATCATCATCATCATCATCATCCATGTCTTCTTCTTCTTCCTCTTCTTCTTCTTCTTCTTCTTCATCGTTTTTGTCGAAAATTCCTCTGCGACTCGACTGAGATCCCATAAGGACTGGAAGAGACTCACTCATGAAACACAACACAAATGAAGAAAATGATGTTTCATCAAAGATGAAGAGAGGGGAGGGTTTTTGTTAAGCTCTAATAAAGAGTTTGGTTTGGGAAGTGGGTGGTGTCTTCTTTTTGTGGATGTGGAGAGGAGGAAAAGGATCTTCCCAGCATATACTTGAAGCACAATTACCTTTGCTCCTTTCTGTCTGTACACTTTTCTATTTTTTAATCAATAGTTCTCCCTTCAAAAGTTGCTTAAAAACGTGGCACATTTGGAATTTATTCAAGTTCGGGTCTATCACTTTTTTTTTAGGGTTCTTACGTCTTTCTGCCTCAACCTTTGGAGTTGGGACATGTCGACATGATTACTTGCTAACTCATAAGCAGATAAGCTAAAAGACTAATATATATAAGGTCTTACAACCAGGCAAGCATTTTTCTTGTTCCTTTTCAATCAAAACAACTAGCCAAGAATTTTCATCAATCAGAAGTTCAGAACAGTAAAAAGAGATCCCACCTTTCGGAGAAGACGACCGACATTTTGAATAGACTGAATTGCCACTTGATTAGAGACGTGCTAGACATCCCTCAAAATCTGCGAGGTAAATAAGTGGACAGTAGTCCAAGCCTTGAAGTTAGGAAAAAACGAAACTCGAGGACATGATAGGGTAAGTCTGGCATTTTCCATATTAGAGAATGCAGCCCACCTTCATTAGCCCCTACATATTTTATTTGATTGATATTGTGGAGATTGAATCTAGCAAACTCGAGCTCGTAGAGGAAGTAGTTGTTTTACTCTAGAGTTTGTTACTCCATATGGTCGACTTGGGACTTTTTTTTTTTTTGAAGGTTTTTCTCCCCTCTCCACTCTTTCTCTTTGCAATAGAAAACGTTTTTCCACCTGTCAATATCTCCTTTTATTTATTTATTTTATGCCTTATAAGAGTAGTTGAATTGTGGAATTCAACTAAACTTTTCTCTCATCAAAGTCACTTCCACTTGTTCACCTAAACTCTATGCAGCTAAAAACTGAAACAGTCATATAATCCCGTCCCTTCAATCATGTGCCTGGTCAAGGATATGAAATACCAGTTAAAGTCTAGGTGAAGGATTTGAATTCATCGATGTCTATTTGTGTGATAATCACAAAAGCCAGTATGTGTTCAAACAAATCCTTTCGCAGAAGGTAATAAAAAGCACATCTCAAGTGACACCAACATCACATTTAGAGAAATTAAAATTGTATAAGATCATGCGCTTCGGCTTTACCGATGAATTAACCAGTAATAGAAGTTTTCACCATGAAATCTACCCAAACAGTGACAGGATTCGATTGTGGCGGTCGATTTACCTCCGTAGGCCCTCTACGATATAGTCTGCATAGAGATCCCTTCAAAACACCAAAAGCGAAAAAGGAGAAACAAAAATAAGTTACTGAAACAAAGATTTATATTAACTAAATCTACTTAAAGCTTCTGTGATGTAAATAAGTGACGAAACTTGAGTAATTCAATGCACTTTTTTTTTAATTGTCTAATCGATGCTTCTGGTAATGCACGCTGATCTAATTAAGCACTTCTGAATAATGGACCATTGGCCAAGTGATCAATATCACCAGGGCGTCAGTTCAACAATGAAAGACCATTTGATCTTAGATAACAGCAGATTTTTGACAATGAATAAAAGTGGCCCATCAACAATAATGCAGATCAATCCATTTTTGTTTTCCTCCATTGAATATGCATGTAGATAATGTAATCTTAAAGCAAAATATTGAAAAGGGACACAGAAGAGAATCCTTACATGGAGTGTTGGATTGCTTCATAGGCAGAAGAGGCTGGTAGAAAGTCATTCACTGCAACTTCCTTGTTTTCATTTTTCTTGTCTGATATCTCATTTGTCAAGCGAAACACGAGCATGCAAACTACATATATTTATCTATTCCACTACAAAAATAATGTAACCCTAGAAAATAAAACGTGACCGCACATTGCATCATTTGAATGGATCTACATATTAACTAGTGGAAGGATACAGTCTTCGAAGAAGCGCCGAATCTCAGCTAAGCGATGAGGTGGAAGTTCCTTTATATCAGTGTAATGCCGATATTCAGGATCATCTGCACACACTGCAATAATTTTGTCGTCTTTCTCACCCTGTATGCATCAACAATAGAACGCATTAAGGCTCTCTTCAATGATCCAAAATTCATTTTTGTCTGTGGTTCAATACATACCTGATCAATCATAGGCATGAGTCCTATGGCTTTAGCCCGAAGAAAACATCCTGGGAGAACCGGTTCCTGAAAAAATGTTTGCACCGTCATCAAGAGAAAACATCTATATGGACAGACTCAATACTATCATGACTCATGACTCATGACCTAGAAATGATGTGCATCATACACCATACCTGCATGATGATCAACACATCCAGGGGGTCACTATCCTCACAGAGAGTACGTGGGATGAAACCATAGTTGTGGGGGTACACAACTGATGAGTACAGTACACGGTCAACCTGCACATTTAATTTCAAATGATACTTTGGATAGAGATAAGACTCAGGTTGCGAAGCTCACTCAGAAGTCAGAAGTATCTTTATTACCTTGATGAGCCCAGTTTTCTTGTCCAATTCATATTTCACTTTACTCCCTCTTCCTATTTCAACCACCTGCAGAATTTGGGGAGGTTTTTACATGAACTTAATCAACTTCATTTACCTTAAGCTCTGTTTGATTTGAAGCATGTAGTATTAGAAAAGTGGTACTGATAATTAAAAAATAAAAATAGAAAATGACTTCCCCTTAAACTAAAAGAGCACCAATGGTTAAGATATAGTTTTGGCATACAGGAGAACCACAACAGATTCACAAAGCATTTAAGAAGCTAGCAAAAACAGGGTTCAAACTAGACAACTCAGCCTACAAATTGTGAAACTTAATTGTTACATCAAAGAATCTGCAGAGCTATAGCCTCTCTATGGAAGTACATAAAAAGATTACTCACAGCTCAGAGGCCTAAAAGGAAAATTCATTGTAGCGTGGAAAAACATGGATTATCATTATTCTGGGGTCAAGGAGAAAAGCTTGAGCAGAAGTAGGTCAAATTAAAATTCATATCTGCAACATTTAAAAGACATGCATTGGTGTGCGGAATATTTTATCAGCATCTTAAAGACTACATGTATGCTCTATAAACATCACAGTTGTGCAAGTGGAGTACAGAATGCAAAATCAACCATCCAAGGTTATAAATAAAATTAGACAAGTGAAATTTGAGATGATCAGATTAACCATAATTCATAAACATCTGAATGAATGCTATGATTCAGATAGTTACCATCATTCAACCAGACCAATTCTTATTAGCGTTGGAATTCTTATTTTCGACAGAAGACTTCCTAGGTGCGAACAAGCAATGTGCAGCTATGACATTTGAGACAATATTTATCATCTAGTATATTCATCTCAAGATCTTCCCTTGGTTCATCAATGTTATCTCAACATCATTTTAGTAAACTTAAAAATGTTTATGCTTATCAGATTCCATTATGCTGTCCATTATTTGTGTACTAAAGCTACTATTACTTCTTTCCAATAAATAGAGTTTAGTGCCCTTACACAGTTGAAAATAGTCGGAGCTCCAGGTCCTGAATCCAAAATAAATTGTGAAATTAACAAATATAGTGACAATTGTGTTAACAAAGAAAGGGCATATTGTAGATCTTTAGTTTACAATGATCCGGATACCTATCTCAAGATCATGCCAAGGGTGTGCTGCAACTGCCCTCCGTGACAAGGATGAAAGGATTCTTTCATTAAGAGGTGGACGTGCTGATTGGTGTGAGTTAGAGACATGGTTCGGAGTCTCAGTAGGTGGATCCATTACTGCAAGTTGAAAATACATACAGAAGAAGTTAGATTTCAAAATTATGCCGGTCCTTCTCCATCTTATCACTAAAACAAGGAGTGCATTCTGTGTCCATTAGCTTATTGGCCAAGCTATAAAATGGAAGAGCAAAATATGTCAATATAACCCGAGCTTCCAATAAGATTCACAAGAGCAGGTTTCACTAGCACTAGAATATTTAGAAATGAAGATAGCAAATAAAGCTTAATTGGATTTCTTTTGATAGAAAAACTTAATAATCTGTTTCCTTATAAGATTTTTAGTTCTTCCACCAGGTAAGCCTTCTCAAGAGATCAGTAACCAACTTCCATGTTCCAAGTGGCATACCAAAGGCACTTACTACTGATAAGTGCTTGCAATTGGTTTTGAGTCTGTATTCCTGCTTATAGACTGTACCAGTTAAACATGCATGAGCAGGTAAAAGCCTCCAATGATGTAAACACAAATTTTTCTGAAATTCTCCCCATGCTTGCTAAATTTGAGGGGATTACTGATGACTATGTACCATGATTTCAGCTAATATGATTGTTAATTTAAGTAAATATTCTATACTAAGTACAGACACACAAACATAAACAGTAGATACCAAAAAGCGGTACCAAGCATGTAAATGGGGATAAATTGGAATTCTTGTATCAAACTTCAAAGAGTGAATGCTACTAATTCCTGTAAAGGTACATAGTAGATCTAACAGAGAACTCAACTTCCAATAATTAAGTAGGCTCCAAGGATATTCAATTAAGTTAAGTATCCAATTAAGTCATAACCATTTATCCTTTTTTCTTACAACCATCTACCTTAATAGATAAAGAATAGAAGTTAACCTATGAAACAAGAACTGATTGCATGGGAAAAAAGAAGTGACAAGCAATAGGCATATCCAACAACCAAAAACTGTGTGCTACAAGGCAAATTCTAGGACCTTCAGAAAGGGACGCTAAAAAACCGATGGGTAAAGAAGCAGGAAAAAAAAAATACCAAGAAACATGCATGAACACCCATGGCACATCTAGATGGAAAACCAAAATAAATGCAAGAGCATGAAAAAGGCTCCCGAACTTTTATATTTTTTCTCTTTCCGTAGGTATGCTATGACGAGTTCAGTAATCAAATGGAACAAACAGGGTTAGATTCCTAATTCTGTACCGTTAAGTCTATAATGAGTACTAAAATTTAAATTGGACATACAAATATTTACAAACAAAACAGGAAATCATGCAAAGAGAACGTAGATCTAGATCTAACAGATCAATTCCCAATCCAGGCGAAACGCCATAACTAAAAAAAGCCTAAAAATGCACTAACAAAATCAAGAGCAGTAGAGCACTAACAAACTCGTTTAAAGATAATCCTGACAGAAAACAGCAATAATCAGAGGCTTCAAAAAGAGTATTTAAATCTTCAAATACGTTTTACATATAAATTCAAGACCGATTCAACAAATCAAGAATACGAACTTGAATATCAACCGATTGAACACACTTCATTATTAACACGGAACAGAAGATCAATCAACATCCATGGAAAACCAAAAAACAGTCAAAATCAAACAGGTTCATATCTAATCTAATCGTCAGCGTTGTATAAAAAGATATACAGAAATGAAATTTCACTGTCGAATTAAAACGTACCTACCTGTAGTAATCGAAGTTCCAAACACTGCCGACAGAATTCGTTCTTTCAATCTAAAAAGCTACCAAATAGAACTCAGATCTCAAAATCGCAGAGAGAGAGAGAGAGAGAGACAAAGGAAGAAGAAGAAGAAGAAACAGAAAAGAGAGAAAAAGTAAGAACAGTAGAACGAAATGAATGACACTTACGAAACGTAGATAAGTAGAGTAGAAGAAGGCGAGTGAGTGAGATGCCTTCCCGCTTTTTCTTTCCTATTTTGTGATGCGGGAATGGATTGATTCCCGAGAATGATTCCCTGTGCCCTCCCTTACGCTATCGTAACACGTGTCATTCAACAATGAAGACGTTTCGATTGGAGTTGGGGCCCACGACGGATGAGTCCAATTTTGATACCTAACCGTCAGAGACACTAAATTTGGTTGGGTCACGTGTTTCACTTCGTCCAACTCAAATGTAGGTTGTCTTTGGGACATAAATGTCATTTTACTGTGGTCAAGGGTTATTCTCAGGGAAAAAGAGCACTTTTGTAAAGAGAAACCTATAAATAAATACAAACAATTTCTTTCATTTCTCCTTCTGTAATACCCTAGTCGAGATCGATTTCTTCTCCACGGCTCCATTCCATCATCTCTCATTCTGTACTTTCTCTCTCTAGAAACAAGTTCATCGAATCATCATCTCTGTGTTCTTCATGGGTTCTGTTAATGGAGACGTTGAGGTCTCGAAGCAATTGACACCAGAGTCTATGCCTCTCCTTGCTGATGGAATCTCTGTTATTCTCTCCCGATGGACTGGACTCCAGCTCATGCTCTCCGAAGAAAGATATCCGCAACAGAAGTTGGAGCGATTCTCACATGATATCTTCTCTTGGTTCACCCAATCAAAAGGTATAGTTAGGGTTTTGCAGATTAGCTATGTAACTCTTGGAATTTGTTATCTGTTCTCTTGGTTCACCTAATCCAAAAGGCGTAGTAGGGGTTAATTGTGCTATTCTAGATTATAATTTCTTTCTTTCTTCTCATAACTTGGCTTGAGTTTTTTAATTCTGATTTTTAACTTAGCTTTGTTTTTTGATTGTTAGAGCCACTCTTCATTGATGATTTAGAAGATATACTCGACGAAGGCATTTTGCTTGCCGGTGGGGATTTCGGTGATGGAAGTATTGAAGAGGTATGCCTCAGTTTACAATACCTGGTGATTATTATTCGCCAAAAGATTATGAGTTATCTTTTACAGGTTATCATTTTGCAGTCAACTAATCTAATTGTGGATGTTCACTTTTTGGGTGATCTAAAATATTAGTTGAACTAATGAAAGGAGGCATGGTGATTAAACTTAGTGCTTGATTCATTGTTCTTAGAAAAAGAAGTTTTTCATTGAGCAAACAAAAGGCAAGCATCATCATCACCATCACCATCACCATCACCACCACCATCGTCGCATTGCATTTTCTTAAAAAAGTGATTCTTGGAAGTCTTTTTCTCGAAAAAGTGATTTTGATAAGAATTTTTTTTAAGTAATCAGACATGCCCTAAAGTTCTTGTTTGGTGAATCCGATTGACCTGTGCCCTAATTGAGTTTTATGGGACTGTACATTCTACTATTAATCACAAGTATCATGATGTTCATATTCTAGAGACACCTAGTTTCCTGCACTTTAACCTTCCCATTATCTACTATTGCTATAATGGTCACTGGCTCACTGCTCATTTCTATACACATCGACTATGTTGCTTGTAGGGAGCAGTATCCCGAATTATCCTGTACCCATATATACTCTGTTGAGCTATTTCCTAAGCATAATTTGTTTATCTTATGCTTTGATAGGTCCATATTACTCAGACACCTTATAGCTGGTCCTTTACGAGCCTGCATGGATTGTATTCATTAATTAGTTTACTTATGTGTGGCTAAATATAGGTGAAGAATCAGTAAGATTTATACTGTTGCTCTTTTGATGCTTATACATTCTTTTTATTAACTCCAATCAGGTAGCATATAATTTAATGGTTGTTCACGAAGAGTGTTTGCAAGGAAAGTGCGACTTAATTGAAAAACTAAGGAAATCCTCTAATAGCGCAGGAGCTGTATCTCAAAGCAGACAGGTAATTCAGTGAGATCCCGTAATCCAAATCGCTTTTAATGTTGGAAAAGTTAACCTTATTTCTTTAGAAAGATCTCTTGGTTACATATTTTCTTTGGTAAAGAAAGCTCTGTTTTTTACAATGAGAAAAACTTACATAGGCTAAATTGTTCTCCAGGCACCTGGCTGAACAGTAGGTAAGTTATGACATATAATACCATGGGTTAAAATGTATATTTTTTCGTGTAAGTCTGTTGTCAAGGGTTTGAAAAAATTCAGGGAACTCCTTGAGAAGCAAGAAGTAAATTCACATAATTTCTGCTTGTTAAGTGATCCACTTCTGTTTCGCCAATTGTGATGGAATATGTTAGTTTTCTATCTTATTTTTTAGTAAGGGCTTTTCTCCACAAATAGAGGGGAATTCTTGGGAAATACAGTTATTGATGCTGTGAGGTCACAAGGTTTTAGAAGTCTTTTTTCTTACATGATTTTATGATTAAATGTGAATTCTATGAGATGAACCAGCAATCATCAGGAGTGATGTAGCTAGTAAATGTTCTAATAACCTTTAATGCTTTTACCTTAGTTGGTTCATGTCCTGTAACTGATGCAGTGTTCTGCACATTGTTCAAGATAAATAGGATGCATATTCAAGAAAGAGGTTCAGACCTGCTGCTGTATTGGGATTTTTATTATATACCTATTGGTATTAAAACTCGAGAACAGGATATTAATCGTTTGACATTCAAACGGCATTTATAACTAATCAAGAATCATTAATTTTTCTCTTGGTCATCGTTTGCCAGGGGACCATTGAAGATGATGAGCCAACAGACATGGTAGTGGGTGATCAGAAGCCAAGAACAACAGTCGAAGCGGAAGACATGGTAGTGGATGATGAGCAGAAGCCAAGAGAAACAGTCGAAGCGGAAGAAGAATGGACTGTAGTCAGCAGTAGGCGAAAGCAGAAAAGAAGTTCTAGGCATTAAGGTCGAAGGCTTATTGCTGCCTGCAGTCCTCTTTCCAGCAATGTCTAGGACTTCTACTAGTTTTTTCTTATTATCTAACATTAGTTAGGAGTTAGGTGCAGAGTTTATTTAGAACCTTTATGATTTGCTTACGGCTTCAAAGTTTTTACTTTCGTTCTTGCTATATTTCTAGCAGTTTGAACCTATTCAATTTACAGGTAAACTCTTAATTATTAACCAAAATCATTGTAAAGTGGTGACGCTCTAGCTCTGGAACCTAGCGTTCTTGTTCCGAACTACACTTTAGAGGCATTTTTCAACTTAGGACACTTAGGGTAAACCCACTGTGGATCTTCAGCTTTTTTGGACCTTGATAAAGTTTTGTAGCCATGACAAATGCAGTAAATAATAATTCTTATAAATAAAATGCTTTGGTTTGATGTATTGTGTTTTCATACAGGATATAATTGAAAACCAGGAAGAACAATTATCTGAAATTGTTTATTTGGAGGGAATATTATTTACTTTATTAGGTAAAATGTTCTTCTGCCTAAAATTGTTTATTTGGATGAACAAAAAAAATGATTACGAGATTCGGTCGCTGAGTGCCAACCAAGTGAACGGCGTATGCACATGCATATGTTCACCTGTTCAAGACGCATCATCTGATGGTCCCACAAACTAATTCTCTCCGACTCTCTTCAGCTTATAGTTAACAACCATAAAATAGAACATTCTTAACCGAAAGAGTAATGCTGGGGAGCGTACCCGTGGGACCCACGGAAGATATTTTGCCTTGTGGGCCTATGTAGAGATGATTTGGTTGATTTTTTGTGAGAAATTTCTCCTTGCGATATAGATCTTCCTTACCAAAAATGAGTCTGGTCTAAAACTCTTAACCTCACCAAAGTTTGGTTAGAAATCAACGATAAAATGGACTGCTCAATCATCATTAAAATTGAATCAACTTTTTTATGGGATTAGAAGTTCTGAAATGGATTGATTTTTTGTAGAGATTATCTATATGGTGAGGAGAGAAACTTCGAAAAAATGAAATGCTTATTCAATTAGTTATTTTTCTTCTAGGTGATTATCCTAGTTTAATCTTTCGGGATGCTGAGTGAACATTCAATTCTTAGAAAGTTGTATTATAAAAATATTGATGCCAATACCTACTTATACAAACAGATTTTGACAAAACCATTTTCGACAATAGTTTGACAAAATCAATTTGGAAGTGGTATAGGATTCATAAAAACGATCATATAATTTTTTTTTTTTGATTACCAAGGTATCCGGGCCACCACATTGGGCACCCAACTAATCCTTAGGGATGATAGCAGACCCCTCCCATTTAAACACATCCAATTTCGAATCTATCTGGGTGGCCACGAAGAGAGAGTTCCGAAGGATCGAATCCGGACACCCTATGTGAAAACCAATGGGCCGACCATTGATTTTTAGTAAATATGATCTGCATAAAATTCTTTAAAAAAAGATGAAATAGAGAAGAGCATCACCAACAAAATAGACCCATCCTTATCTTTGGGCCAGCTGGTAGAACATCTCGTACGCGAAATTTGATCCGATTAGAAGAATCATTTGATATTTTGATCCCACATAATGGACATAATCACATGAGTAGGCTGGTAAAGTCACACCAACTTGTTATGATTTTAGTATTCGAGAAAAAAGAATTTGTCAATTTGATAATTTTGATCTCATATATTGTAATCGAGTCAGGAGACTCAGGACTCAGAACTATATGCGTTTGGAACTTATTAATATTAATTGCTTTCTCAACGCCGTATTTGCTGTAAAGAAAACACAAAAATCTCTTTAATGTTATGCATTGTTAGCTTCGGAAAACTTGTCAAAGGTGTCAATTTATTTATTTATTTATTTTTTCCGTTTCTTAGACCCAGATAGGCCTTTGCTCATACTTTTTGACAATTCATGAAATTAAAATGAAAATCTGGACTTGAATCACCGGCATATTCCAGTGGCAGGTACGCACCTACCGTTGAGAAAGCCATGCATCATTTTCATTGCATGTTGTATGAGAACCTTACCAAATGATCTTCAGATTGTATATTTTCGTACCATTTTTTTTATGGGAACAAGATATCGATGGGCTTCCAAATGATTTTTATTTCGGCTCGCATATTCGTCGTCTGAATTATACTCTTATGGCCCTGCTTGGTAAGATAGCAAATGTTTGTAGTCTGCAAAGGTTTGTTATGGTAAAGGTTTCCTACAGCAAACATATACAATCATTAACTTTCATCTTGCTTGGTACACCAACTGCAAATGTAATTTAAATATATACCGTTGCTTGGTTTCTTCCTGCAAATGCAAGAATACTAATGTTTCTTTAGTTTTTATTTTTTTATATATAATTAAATAAGTTGTTGAAGAACACTTACTATTTAAAATTAAATTAAAACTAGATTAGATTTATTGATCAAGAAACCTCCATTAGAAGAAAAAAAAAATTGGCCGATCATCATGATGGTGCTACTCCAAGTGGCATGAAGATGAAGCATGAAGGACAGATGGAATGCCTCCAATAAAAAATTCTTAGAAAAATATTGGAAGACCGACTGGATTTGAGGGATTGATATCCATCGGCAATACCATAAGAATTTAGGAAGAATAAACCCTAAATCACCATCCTTGAGCACAGAAAAACTAAGAAATAGTTGGATCTACCTTGCTTTAAACCCCAGTTCTTATTGTGTTGGGTTTGAATCAAGCACAGAATCCAAATTTCATATTCTCCATCGTTTTTAGGTACTGAGAATGCACCGAAAAATGTTATTGGTAGTCCAGATATCACCTAAAGAGCATAATCTATGGTTTAGGGCGGTGGATCTCCTTTTTCTAGAAAAACAAAGAATGCACAGATCTTCTTCTCTAAAAAAAACCCTTTCTCTGTAATTATGAAAGAAAAAAAGCACAAAATAAAGATCCTAACCCTCACAAAAGCAACGACAAGGGGAAAGAGAGAAAATGAGCAAGATCAGAGAGAAATCAGAGAAAGAGAGATGAGAGAGATCGACCAGAGAAAGAGAGATGGAAGAGATCGACCAGAGAAAGAGAGATCAGAGAGAGATCAAAGAGGAGAAATCAGGGAGAGAGAGAGGTGGCCACTTACAAATTGGAGAAGTGGAGAGAGGTTAGATAGAGAAGAACTCGATCAGTATCGTGCTCAGACAAGACGAGGGTTTTTTGGCATTTGCTGGAGTGTTGCATTCGTTCCCGGCTCTTTTAGTTCCGGAAACGAGTGTTGAATATTTTGCCTAAAAACATGGGACCGCAGGAAACATTTACCATAAGTAATATTTGCAATATGTGTACCAAGCACGTACAATTCACCCAAACACCTNTTTTGATCAAGAGGAAAATTTATTAAAACTAAGAAAATGCATCCCATTCTTTCTTTTTTTTTTTTTGATCAAGAGGAAAATTTATTAAAACTAAGAAAATGCATCCCATTCTTTCTTCTTTTTTTTTTGATCAAGAGGAAAATTTATTAAAACTAAGAAAATGCATCCCATTCTTTCTTCTTTTTTTTTTGATCAAGAGGAAAATTTATTAAAACTAAGAAAATGCATCCCATTCTTTCTTCTTTTTTTTTTGATCAAGAGGAAAATTTATTAAAACTAAGAAAATGCATCCCATTCCTACTTAATACCTAAAATATATTTTATTTTAGTATTGGTGAGTAATCTCATTTCGAAAATCTTTAAAAATACTTTTTAAAACTATAAATTTTATTAAAAATCGATTTCTAGATAAAAATCTATGATATTTTTAGTTAAAAATAATTTTAAGAATACAAAATTTTCTCCCTTCGCCACATGTACACCTTCTTTTTACGTCATGTGTAACCACATTTTTCTTCAACAAACTCATACTAATCATATACCCGTTAGAGACACTTTATTTACTGAATTTCCATTAATTAGAAACCATAAGATGGTTTTTAGTCTATCTCTCCCAACCGTTGATGGCTATACATAAACCAAACTTTTCAGTGCAAGTGCCAACTAGCTTAACTAGTAAAGTTTATTGTTGTTGATAACACATAAACTTGAGATTAATCTCACTTGCATCGAATATATTAAAAAATGTTGGAGGGTGTGTATAAATTAGATGCATATGGATACTTCTTATCGTCTATTGTTAATCCTTTGATACTTGCACGTTGGTGGTTTTCTCTCGTTTTAAAAAAAAAAAAAAAAAAAAAAACTTCTGTTTTGTCAAGTTGTTTTGCTATGCCAGTAATGTTGAAGCTTTAAATTTCAAAAATCTTTTTTAACCAGGTTAAAGTTTTACACTAAGGGCGTGCTTGGTATGCTGGAAACATGTGCAGGGCAAATGTTATTGCAAATTTGGGGGTGTTTTGCGTGCTTGGTAAGGCGGTTGCAAATATTACTTATGGTAAACATTTGTTGCGGTCCCACCATTTTTAAGCAAAAGTCGCTACTAAATTCCCGGCACCAAAAGGGCAGGGAACGATTGTTGGACTCCTGCAAAAGCCAAACGCCTCTTCTTTCCATCTCTTTTATCTCTCCCCTCTCTTCTAAATCATGAAACCTATACGATGTCCGATTCTACACTTTAGATGATGAGCTTTGGAGGTTTGACGACTATTGAATCAGAGTTATTTTTGAAGGTCTGAAAGGGAGTTCGAGAGACCCTTGTAGAGCATGTTGTCGTTTACCATTTTAGGGCTTGGTCGAATTACAGGCTAAAGAAGTGATCCTACTCTCTGTCTCTATGTATAGGCTGAGAGTGATGGCGGTAAAGGTATCCCCTGGATGTGGTTATGGGTCGATGGAAACAAATCATTTTTCAGCCACCATGATTTGTTATTTTTTAGAGTTTTGTGTTTTTGGTTGTATTATCCTTATTTAATTGTTGTAATTTCTGTGTTTTTTTGCAAATCCAATGATAAAAATAAATCAATCTGGGTTTGTTTTGTTTTGTTTTGGGTTTTCTTCTGATTTTTGCATCTTTAGGTTGGAGTGTTTTTTATTTTTTATTTTTTCTGTTTTGGCCTTGGTGGTGGCGACCGGAGGGTTACGCCAAGAAGGTTCTGGTATTAATTTTTTATGTAAATTTCGTGATTTTACTCCATGAATGGAATTGAATTGAAAACCCCATTTTTGTTCTTAGTTGGGTCTGTTTTATAGTCCATTTAAATATTTTGATTACCATTTATGTTTACTGTACAGTACCATGATCTAGGTTTAGTTAGAAGTATCAAACAACTTGTGACATTATGCCTATTAGTTGTTCGATGAAATGCACAATTGGAGATAATCTAATGGAATTTGATATTTTTTGCAATTACTTAGGCTTCCAAGCAGCCGTAAATGTTTAACTAATTTACCATGATCAAACCAAGCAACAACAAATGTTTGTGTTGCAAACATCTGTTGCAGTAAACATATGCAGCAGTAAATATGTCCCAACTGGAAACCTTTACTGGGATACCAAGCAGGGCCTAAAAAACAAACCATTGGCAACATTATGCTACATCCCTTTTTAATTGGTATTCAGTGTCTTCACTCACAACGAGAAGATCATTAGACTTAGCAAAACCTGACACAAACTCATTGGTCCATCATTAGACTTAGCAAAAATGGTAGACCATTTTTTAGTCACGAACGACTATATAAAGGTAATTGCCGACAGGGACAAGGGATTTTAGGGAGGGATTTTGTAGGGAGCAGAGATTTTGAGGAAAAATATAATATGATTTTTCCATTAAATTCCTGGTCCTACAAAATCCCTCCCCCAAATCCTTTGTCCAAACAGACTAATAGTTCTTTATAGTTATGTAAAAAAAGGTCAAAACTAATAAGGATTAGGATTCGAAAAAATGACCCGCTCATGAAACTAGTAGGGATTAAAATTTAATAATGCAATATTGGCTCATCACGTCCATCCAGTCCCACACAAAGGTAAGTCACACCACTTACCCAATGTGGAATAAGTTGGGTGGAAATATAAGTTCAAGTTAACGTTTAGTTAAAAATCCTTTTTCTTGCCATGTGTTGGATTATTATATAGGACTAGATATTAATGACGTGGCAAACCACTAGGACTCATCAGCCTTCCACGTCAGTTGCAACCTGTAACTAACAACGTCTGACGGTCCAGATTTTACAAACATAAAAAATGGGTTCCCCACCAGACTCCCCGCGCAATCAACGCGCCTGATAAAATCATCGTTTACTCTTCAAAAATCAAGGTTTATATAAAGATCCATCATCCTCCTCCTTGTTGTACCGTATAAACCCAAACGACGAGAACTTGCTATCGTACGCAGGTAGCTACCGGCGCTCCGTCAGAAAAAGAAAAAACTAGGGCAGTTCGTATAGTAGGCTCTATCTAGGTCGGACCGAGAACTGATCAAGGTCTTCTTCTCCCTCCCTCTCTCTACTTTCCCTCTCTACATTTCTATTTTTGGAATTATCCGCCTTTATTCTCTTTTTTTTTTTTTCAATTTTATTTTATTTTTCATTTATTGTTTTCTGTTTTTTTTCCATTACACAGAAACGAGATTTGTTTTTTTTTTTAATCTTCTTCTTCCATGGCCGCTCCACCTGCAAGGGCTAGAGCTGATTATGATTACCTCATAAAGCTTCTCCTAATCGGCGACAGCGGTAAGAGATTCAATGTTCCTCATTAATACTTGTGTGTGTTTTTTTTTAAAATTCAAATTCTTTTGTCGGAATCGATGTTAGTTTACTGTGATCTTGTTTGTATTTGTTTTTAGTCTTTGCCTGATCTAAAGATTTACGTTTTGGTTCAATTTCTTTGTTTGGATTGTGCAACGAAAATTTAGGATCTTCTGGTCTGGTTGGAGATTCAAATGGGTTTTTTTTTTACCTAATTTAGTAGATATTGATGACCTACTTAAAATGTACGATACTGTTTAAAGGGATTCGTTTGTGGAAATCGTTGATCGATTCTCCAATCAAAACTGTTTTTTTTTTTTTCCCTATTGAGAGAGATCTGAATACGGGGATGTAGACGCATAGACTATCATGAGGGATTTAGTGTTCTTTAGAATAGACTTTTGTTCCACTTTCAGTTTGGGCTATATTGATCTAGACAAACATGCATTGGAATGGCTTATAGGGAATTGATGAACTGGAAGGGGTGGTGTTGTGTTGTGTTGTGTTGTTTTTCCATCATGCGTGATGTAAAATTAGTCCCTCTCTCCAGTTGGACACTTGATGCTAGGATGTCAAAGTTCAAATTCTTAAGTTGTTACTGAATATTGACCTGTTTTCATTATCGGCAAAAAAAGCCTTTTTTTTTTTCCTGAATTCATGTTCATCGAAATTTCTGATCATACATGTAAGATGGGTGTATTGTTCAACTTTAATAGCTCCATTTGTATCAGAAGGATCATATCATTTATGTTTCATTTTAGAATACTGGGGTTTGTCTAGTTTATTACTTAAGGACCTCGCAATGTCAATCTGCATGCCTTGGGACATCTCTCTCTTGCTTCTCTTGGTGGACAGCTTTCCTACTAGGATAGTGAGGTGGGCAAACCTAGACTAAAAAGCTGATGTTTTTCAAGGCATGTGTCACCTTTTCAGCTTAGCCCCTTGGTGAGTGTAAAGAGACATTAAAGTTTTTTCTATAGAAACTCACGGTAACCTCAGTTTCCTTGTTTCTGGACACTGCCAATTTAAAGCCTGGGTTCAGCATAGTGTCCTTTCATATTAGTTCTTTCTTATAGCTATTATAATTTTCTATATCCCTTTATCTAATCCTACACTGCATGTACAATTATATGCATCGATATACATTTGGTAGCCACTGATTACAAGAAAGTATGTCTGTATCATGAGTGTAGGTATATTACCATGGATTGCATGCATAGACTTGCACATTAGTTTCTGCATTTTTGCATCATCATACATATTTTGGCTGAATGTTTTGGAGGGTATGAATTGCGTATGAAATCAAAGTAGACAGACTCTTGACCACCAGTTTTATTATACAATTGGGTCCTTAACTTTTGCAGGGGTGGGTAAGAGTTGCCTTCTTCTGCGATTTTCGGATGGATCCTTCACAACCAGTTTTATTACGACAATTGGGTCCGTGCTTTCTAATTCCAACACTATGCAGTCTATAGAACATTTTGGTTTTTGTAAATTGATCTGATCTTGCCAGCGCATGTACTCATGTCTTCTCTGCAGCATTGATTTTAAGATAAGAACAATTGAGCTTGATGGCAAGCGTATCAAATTGCAAATCTGGGATACTGCTGGCCAGGAACGGTTCAGAACAATCACAACAGGTAGATGTCTGCTGTTTATGTCGTTTGGCTTTTTAATTTAATAACTGAGGGATACTTGAGTCTGAATCAGATGCTAGTTGTTCTCTTCCTGTATGTCTGCATGTCTCACACTTGTAGAGTGTGAGAGTCTGGGACCACAATTTTACCCATTTTGGGACCTCCTTTGGTAAATAGTGTTCTGGTCTGGATAATGCTATCCATTTATTTTTCACATTCTTTTGGATGCTCATAAATGGTGAAAGCTTGGCAAAAAGTCTATGGATCAGATAGTTATTTCATTGGTCCCGTCAAGTGAGATCCATTAAATGTTTGTCTCCTAGCCTCTCACAATCTGCTTCCATCTCACTAGTATTGTTCTTAAAATTAGTTCTCATTGCTCCCCGGTCCTAACCTCATTCATGTTATACTTGTGCACATCTTATGTGTTCTGCACGTTTGCATACACCCCATATTTTTCTCTATTGTGAATTATAATAAAGTGAAAGACCAATTGACCTTTTTGATGTTTGAAGTAATTCTGGTCATACTACCTAATTTTGTAAGAAATCAGGGGTCAAGTACGAAGAATTTGACATACCAACGCCCTCCTTATAGTTGTATAGATGGTTAAGAACTTCGCTTAATGTTATTTTTTTTTCCTGTGCAGCTTATTACCGTGGAGCCATGGGCATTTTACTGGTGTACGATGTGACTGACGAGTCGTCTTTTAACAGTACCTGCTTCACTTCTCTTTTCACACTTATATTCAAAATTTCAAAGTTGGTTAGAGAGATTTGCTTTTGATCTACAAGCTCTGTCTACGATCTACAAGCTCTGTCTACCTGAAGGAGGACCAGCCATCCACCGGTGGACCACAGAATCTGAACTGTTTGAAATCCATTTCCTTAATCTTTTTGCCCAGATCAGCTATCTATGGTAGTCCCTCTAGATCCAGTGAGGTGGTTGTGTGGTCTGCCTTCAGCAAAGTGGAGTTATATTGGTTGCATTATATAAAATTTCCTTATCTTTCTCTTACTATGATTCACTAATGGTTCATGTTACATTAACAGACATCAGAAACTGGATCAGAAACATTGAACAGCATGCTTCCGACAATGTCAACAAGATTCTGGTGGGAAACAAGGCCGACATGGATGAAAGCAAAAGGGTGAGATTTTACTGTTATTCAATGTTATGTTTCATTCTTTATATTTTACTTCCATTTATTGGTTGTAACCGTCCGGTCACAGTTGATCACGTTGGTCAATTGAAGATTTTATGTTTCATTGCGTCATTGAGGTTGTCGATTTGATCCATATTCTGGCTTAAAAGGGGACTGAAAGAAAACATAACCATTTTTGTCTAGGAAAAGTAGAGAACTTGGTTTTGTGGTAGTTACTGAAATGATAAATTCGACTCTTGCTAGAGTTTATATTGCTACTCTCTCTTTTGTTCTTTTCGAATTAGATTGCTTTTATAATTTCCAATAATTACTCAGAGAGGAATTTTTTTTCTAGGCGGTGCCCACCTCCAAGGGTCAAGCGCTTGCTGATGAGTATGGTATCAAGTTCTTCGAGACTGTAAGCATATTCTCCCCGACGCCAAATCTCCTTTTCCTTTATAAACTATTGTCGTTATATACTGAATATATCTCTTTACTGCAGAGTGCGAAAACGAATCTAAATGTCGAGCAGGTTTTCTTTTCAATAGCAAGGGATATAAAGCAAAGGCTTGCCGAAACAGACACTAGGGCTGAGGTATGAGATCTCCGTCATTGAATTAATTCTCTCTCTCTCTCTCTCTCTCTCTCTCTCTCTCTCTCTCTCCGCTCAAAATAATATTAATAATCTCTCTCTTGGATTTTAAATTGAGATTCTGTACAGGATTCCATTACTCTGTTCTATTCATTGTTTAGTTCTCGTGTTCTTAAATTCTGTTTCATGTTGAATTTATTGGGTTGGATTGGACTGTTGCAGCCTCAGACAATTAAGATTAACCAACCAGACCAGGCGGCAGGGGGTGGTCAAGCCGCTGCAAAATCAGCTTGCTGTGGTTCTTAAGAGAAAATCATAAGATGTTGGGAGGAGATAGCAGTGAGTGAGCGATGTCCAATGTGCTGGAGGCAGTGGCGCCATTCTTCTTGGAATCCAAACACTAATTGTGATGACCAGTGCGGTCAGGGTGCTTGTATTTTTTTTCTTCTTCTTCTTTTTCTTTTTTGGGGTTTTGTTTTTCTCCTTTACGATTCTTTTCAACAACTACATGTTGTAGTGTGTGAAAGGTACTCTCTCTCTCACTCTCTCTCACTCACTTATTTGACGATGAATTTATTATATGGCAGACAGACGCACGGTCCATTTTCCTGGACTGGAGGACTTAACAAAAACCTAATATTGTTGCTACCTATTGATGTAGAAAAAAAAAAAATAGAAGAAAGAAGGAACATGTTGATCTCCTTTTTCTCCTGTGTAACTGCTGTTTTTTGTTTGGAGCTGTTTCACTTTTTCTTCTATGATTCGTAGGTCATGGTTGTGTACATACTTTTGTTTCTTCCCTTTCTTCTTTAGATTGTTTATTTTGTAAGCTCATTGGAAATCTAATTAAATATTTGTTATTAGATGTCATCATCAATCACCTACAAACACATGATAAACTGTGAATTTTCGTATTTGCGAATATTTACGGTGTACCAAGCATGGCTCAAAGAGGTTAAAGAAGTTAAGATATGAAGGAATAGCATGATCTACACCCTAGTAACCACCAGAGCGCTCCCGCTTTGAACCATGAACCACCCTCCGAAGGCATTCTGCCTCCCGCTGTGCACTCTCGTTGCTTGCTCTGGAACATTTTTATGTCGTACTTAGGAACTCAGTAGTGCATATTCTTGTCCTATGAAGATACAATTGTCCGATCATCATCTCATCTTTGAAGATGCGGTTTTTGAATGGCTCTAAAGAGCCATGGTCCTTTGGGTTCGTTCCCCATTTCCCAAAATTTGTAGGTCATGCTGTAAGCCTGTAAGTATACACAAATATTTTCTCACATTTGGGTTTGAAAAAATATTTTTTTCTTTCGCAAAGTTGACAACAGACTTTATCAAGTAAGATAGATCGGAGTTGTAAAAATATTTTATTGCCACCAAGTTACAACGTTGCAATCTTTTCTGTTAATGGTTTTATGTGAATTTTCATGGTGGGGTAGATACAAATTTTTGCAATAATTGACCGAAAAGATCGTTTTTGGAGAAATTGACAATACATATTTCACTAAACGGTACATTGATTTTGTAAATCAGACAAGCTATTTATCTAATCGTGATTTCTTTTCTACGAAACTGACAAACTATTTTGAGAAATTTGCATTGTTGAAATTATGAATCACACTTAGGTGGGCTGAATTAGTAAAATGGTGGGCTGAAATATCAGTGTCCTTCTTTCATTCCTGGGCCGAAACCGAATGGATCTAAGCACCTCTCGTACGATGTCGGCCCAAAAGAAAAGAATAGCATATTAGAAAGAGGGTGGCAGTCAAGGGCGACTGGGCGAGTGGTTCTCAACTCTTGAAAGTTGAAAGTTGAAACTAAAAAAGCACCGGTTCCCGGCGAATTTGGCTTTACCGTTTCTTCTGCAAAAATCTGATGAGCTCCGGTATGCTTTTGTTTTCTTTTTTAGGTCATTCATCTCTGTAATCTCTCTCGATCTCTTCTCATTAATGGCAAACCTAAACATCTCAATTTAATCCTTCCATTTTTCGCGAACATATCTCCTTTTTTAACATGTTTTTGTTTCCTAAAATAAGTTCGTAGAATCTGATTATTTCTGTATTAGTTCAATTCAATTCAGTTTCTTATGTTAAAAATCTCACTAATTCTTCAACAATCGAGCTTCTTAATTAGTTGCAGAAATGAAAATTGCGATTATTATCAATTTTTTATTTTTTTTAACTTTTGATCGGTGAAAAATGCAATTGATTACTTCTGCTTTTTTGTTGTTTAGGTTTATTTAGAGTTAAAGAAGAAAGATCGGGTAGAATTAGGGTTTGAGGTTTTTGTATGCAGTTTGTGGAAGAGGTAAGGAATCTCGTAAAAATCAGGTCAATTGGGAGTTTTGAGATCGATAAGCCATGACGTGGTTTAGGGCTGCTTCTAGTGTAGCAAAGTTGGCTGCTAAGAGAAATCTAGCTCAAACTAGATCTTACGTAACGAGAACACGGGCGATCCAATCTCAGACTCAGTGTTTTCACACTACTGTCTTTAGATCGAATGCGCAAGCATCGACTGCTCCAGTTCCTCGTCCCGTTCCCCTCTCTAGGTTAACTGATAGCTTCCTTGATGGCACAAGTAGTGTCTACTTAGAGGAATTGCAGAGGGCTTGGGAAGCTGATCCCAATAGTGTGGATGAATCATGGGACAATTTCTTCAGGAACTTCGTTGGTCAGGCTGCTACATCGCCTGGTATCTCTGGGCAAACTATCCAAGAGAGTATGCGTTTGTTGTTGCTCGTAAGAGCTTACCAGGTTAATGGCCACATGAAAGCCAAGTTGGATCCATTGGGTCTTGAGGAACGTGAAATCCCTGGTGATTTGGATCCTGCCCTTTATGGGTTTACTGAAGCTGATCTAGATAGGGAGTTCTTCCTTGGAGTGTGGAGGGTGTCTGGTTTCCTTTCGGAGAACCGTCCCGTGCAAACTCTTCGAGCCATATTGACCCGGCTCGAGCAGGCTTATTGTGGGAGTATTGGATATGAGTACATGCATATTGCTGATCGCGAGAAGTGTAATTGGCTGAGAGACAAGATTGAGACTCCAACACCTAGGCAATATAATCCACAGCGCCGTGAAGTTATGCTCGATAGGCTTATGTGGAGTACACAGTTTGAGAATTTCTTGGCCACAAAGTGGACGGCTGCAAAGAGGTTTGGTCTTGAAGGTGGGGAAACTCTGATTCCTGGGATGAAGGAGATGTTTGATAGGGCAGCTGATCTTGGGGTTGAGAGTATTGTCATCGGGATGTCACATAGAGGAAGACTGAATGTTTTGGGTAATGTTGTTAGGAAGCCACTCCGTCAAATTTTCAGTGAGTTTAGTGGAGGTACGAAGCCAGTAGATGAAGTTGGACTATACACAGGGACTGGAGATGTTAAGTATCACTTGGGAACTTCCTATGATCGACCTACCAGGGGTGGGAAGAGACTCCATCTGTCTTTGGTTGCGAACCCAAGTCATTTGGAAGCTGTGGATCCACTTGTGGTCGGAAAAACTCGAGCAAAACAATACTATTCTAATGATGTGGACAGGACAAAGAATTTGGGTATATTGATTCATGGTGATGGAAGCTTTGCTGGACAGGGTGTAGTCTATGAGACTCTTCATCTTAGTGCCCTTCCTAACTATACAACTGGTGGGACGATCCACATTGTGGTGAATAACCAAGTTGCCTTCACAACTGATCCGAGATCTGGGAGATCTTCGCAATATTGTACTGATGTGGCTAAAGCCTTGGATGCCCCTATTTTTCATGTAAATGGTGATGACTTGGAGGCTGTTGTTCATGTATGTGAGCTTGCAGCAGAGTGGCGACAGACATTCCATTCTGATGTGGTGGTTGATATAGTATGTTACCGTCGATTTGGTCACAATGAGATCGATGAACCATCTTTCACTCAGCCGAAAATGTATCAGGTAAGCTTTTTCTCTCCTCCCCCAGTCTTCTAGCACTTGTTCTTCATTTTTATAATCCAAAACAATTTCACAGCGAACACATGCTGAGACACCTTTTGAATGAAAATTAATTCCGTCAAATTTTTTTGGTCAGAATTAATGTTTTCTTTTTCATTTTTTTTGGCTGTATATGATGAGCTTATCGAAATACATTATATCTGCAATATATACTTAATATGAACTATAGGATTTGAAAAAGTAGTTCTTCAGGCCTATGAAGTAAAATGTGGAGACATGTCAAAACTTGGTTTTGTAGGTCAGTATATCTGATACTTTGTACTCATGTTGGAAACTGACACGTTTCCATTTTCATGTCTTTTTTTTGGGGGATCAGTGTTTCCATGTACATAGGTTGTAGATACAATACCTGAGCATACAGCAACCAATCTAAACAAAAAAGAAAAAGAAAATGATTGCGCATACAAACTCTATTCTTTTTTTCTAGTATACTTCACACTACCCACGGTAATTATTCTATGTATTTTGTTCGAAATGAGGTCCTTGATGATGAAATTTTCTAAATTTGTCTGTTTATTTTTTATAGTTATTATATGGCATCTTGGATGTTGCTTTAAAATGAAAACACAAAAGTGCAATATTTCACATTGCTTACATGGCTTGCCCACGAACAGGTCATCCGGAATCATCCATCGGCTCTTGAGATTTACCAAAAGAAACTTTTAGAATCAGAGCAGATTACACAAGAAGACATTGACAAGATGCAGAATAAAGTTAACTCCATTCTCAACGAAGAGTTTCTGAACAGCAAAGATTATGTTCCTAAAAGAAGGGACTGGCTTTCTGCCTATTGGACTGGATTTAAATCACCTGAACAGATTTCACGTGTCCGAAACACTGGGTATGTTGGGCTAGTTTGACGGGTTCGCACTTCTTTGTACATGGCTCTTTTGATACTGCTAAAACTTCTTTACTGATGCTACTAAGCTGTACTACAGGGTTAAACCAGAGATACTGAAGAATGTTGGCAAAGCAATCACAAGCCTTCCAGAAAATTTCAAGCCTCACAGAGCAGTAAAGAAGATATTTGAACAGCGTGCCCAGATGATTGAAACAGGGGAGGGCATTGACTGGGCAGTTGGAGAAGCACTTGCTTTCGCTACATTGCTAGTTGAGGGTAACCACGTAAGATTGAGTGGTCAGGATGTTGAAAGAGGTACATTTAGTCATCGGCATTCGGTAATTCATGATCAGGAAACAGGGGAAAAGTACTGCCCTCTGGACCATGTAATCCTGAACCAAAATGAGGAGATGTTTACTGTCAGTAACAGGTGACGTTCAGCATGTTATTTTTAACTTTTTGTTAGATGCAGTTCTTCACTTATCCATTTTCTATTTGGTACTCTTTTTTGGAAGTATGAAAACACTATTATCGGATGACTATGATAAAAATTTGTCTTATAAGTTGTAACGTCTTCTAGCATGAGGTGTCTAAGATTTTGAAGTTCGACAAGATTGTAAAAGGCAATTCTTCTTGGCAGTTTATTTTCTGTGTTGACTATTTCCTCGTGGAAAAAGGTTATGCTTTGAGTATTGGCGTTAGACAAATGCTAATTTAGGAATTATCATTTCCTGAATGTTAAAAACAGTTTTTTGTTTGTTCAGGTTAGTGAATATGAACATTTGGTTTCCAAATTCGTAAGAAGGGTATCAAAACCTGCTTCTAATTTCCCTTAAGTGCTTCGGCTGCACACCAGTAATGCCTATGGACGTTAATAGTCATAGTCATAGATGTGATACACATGCTTGCATTCTTTACCTACTATTAAAACCTGCTTCTAATTTCCCTTAAGTGCTTCAGCTGCACAGCAGTAATGCCTATGGACGTTAATAGTCTATGTCATAGATTTGATACACATGCTTTCATTCTTTACCTACTGTTCGATCTCTCTTTGGATATTTTCTAACTGTAAAGTTATTGATTTGATCTGACCATGAAGTTTTCGTAGCCATGTGTTATATTTTACTGCAAAATGATGGAATAGATTTGATGTTTAGTTCTCATGTATAGGATTTCTGCAGTGCCAGACATGACCCTTTCTTGTGCATTATTATAGACTGTAGTTACAGTTTATTTGACCCATGACTACAGATTCCCTTATGCCGTCATCATGCTATAATACTTTGCTGCGGGGAATCCTACCTGCAGATAGTTTTCTGCATTGTTGATGAACAAACATTCTCTGTAGTTCTCATGTAGAGAATGGAGATCATATTGATTTGGACACTAACAAGCTGCAACATACCTTGCCCTCATGTCTGCAGCTCTCTTTCGGAGTTTGGCGTCCTTGGATTTGAATTGGGTTATTCAATGGAAAACCCAAATTCATTGGTAATTTGGGAAGCCCAGTTCGGTGATTTTTCAAATGGGGCTCAGGTGATTTTTGATCAGTTTTTGAGCAGTGGGGAGTCGAAGTGGCTACGTCAAACAGGGCTTGTTGTGCTGCTTCCTCATGGTTATGATGGTCAGGGTCCCGAACATTCAAGTGCTAGATTGGAGCGTTTCCTTCAGGTATGTCCTAGCATCTGATTTGTCTTGTGCCTTTTATTTAACTCTTAAATCTTAAGCTCATTCTGTCTACAGATTCTTTTAACTTTTTATTTTGATCGGTAAACTAGATTTTATGACATAGTTTTGCTTTGTTGAATGTTTGTCCATGTTCTAGCACATCTGACATTTTACGCATGTAAACGTCCTTACCCACTGAATTTGTGTGCTTGTCCGCAGGTTTCGTTTTGTAGCAATCAAAATCCTTAAAATTGATCCTGCAATATAAAACCTTGATTTTCTCCTTGGGACGTTTAGCAATTGTTATACTCTCTGTTGATTGAATAACCTAGACTAATCATATTTTATTGATGTAACAAGTGTTGGTTTTTTGAGTTTGAGCTGTGCATGTCCTAAAAAATTGTTTGATGGTAATGTTTGGAGATCCAAATTCACTTTCTGAAAGAAATTAGCAGTTAGGGAAAAGTACACCTTAGATCAGTTATCTCAGTGGAACAGCTTGAGCTCAAAACTGTTTATCATGTTTCCGCTAGCGCCAGCATCTTCTGTCATTATTATCTTAAAAAAATCCTCTGTTCTGATTCTTTTTCCCCTCTAATTCTTTTTTTCTCAGCTGGGTACCTCCACTTGGTAAATCCTATGTGGTTCCAATTTCTTCTGAAAGCTGACAACAGTTCTTTATCTGTAAACCTCAAGGTCAATACTAATCACCTTATCTGCCCTAACTAATACATCTTGAATTGATAAAAATGCAGATGAGTGATGATAATCCCTATGTTATACCTGAAATGGAACCAACCCTTCGGAAGCAGATCCAGGAGTGCAATTGGCAGGTTGCTAACGTGACAACCCCTGCTAATTATTTCCATCTTCTGCGTCGCCAGGTGAGTCCTACTAATTAACTATTATGTTCTCAATATTCTGAACAACTTTCTTCTATTTCCTTATTATGCATGGCTTCGTATTCCAGATACACAGGGAATTCCGCAAGCCCCTAATTGTGATGGCGCCTAAAAACCTGCTTCGTCATAAGGATTGCAAGTCAAATCTATCCGAGTTTGATGACGTCAAAGGTCACCCAGGTTTTGACAAGCAAGGGACCCGTTTCAAGCGCCTCATAAAAGACCAGAAAGACCGTTCTGACCTTGAGGAGGGTGTTAGGCGCTTGGTTTTGTGCTCCGGAAAGGTACTATTGTTATATATATATATATCAGATACCTCCCTCATTAGACCTTGAACTGCATAGCTTTGCACGTGCTTGGGTGCTGGGACCATCTCTCCTTATTTTCCTTGTAGGAGATATCCTGTAAATCAATCTGATTGGATAATTAAAGGAGGCAATTGGTGGCATTCTTTAGATAGTTTCTGAAAAATATACAAGTATGCTTGATTGGATTATTATGTTCAGCCTGATCCAGTTATATATTGAATTAGGAGATCCCTTAAGTGGGGATCGTAGTACCTACATGCGCCATGTAGGTAATCTATGTCATTGCCTCATTGGTTATTTGTTCTTGAACCTTGCCTGGCATGTACTGTAGATTTGTTTTTTGATGAAGTATGTACCTTAGATTTTCTCTTCCATTTTCCTGGAGCGAGTTAAATTTATCTGATGTAGTTTGTTGTTAGATTAGAAGTTCCTAACTATTCTGTCATTCTTACTTTAATCTTACAGGTCTACTATGAGCTTGATGAAGAGCGGAAGAAAATCAGTGGCGATGATGTTGCGATCTGCAGGGTGGAACAGCTTTCCCCATTTCCCTATGACCTCATCCAGCGAGAGCTGAAGCGATATCCAAGTATGTCACTTTAACTTGAGAAAAATGATTAAAACTCACTAAAACAGTAAAACGAAAGGCTTTTAGGAAAGAAATGCTGGAGGAAGGGTCTGGTTTCTGCCAGGTTAGCTTTAATACTCAAGCTGATCCATTCCATCGAATCCATCTCCTAAAAAATTCAAAACCCTTGATAACATTGAAAAACCGTAGTCAGGGTTCTGGCAGTTACATTGACAATAATGATCAGTCTTTGAAGTACGTTAGCTCAGTCTCTTGGCTAGAATATAGTTTCAGGCTTACAGCTATAGCTATAGGCTAGTCTTAGCCATAAAACATAATTCTCATCCAACTCAAATTGACCCAAGAATTAACAGGAATCAAAAAACCTCTTTCTAGTATCTGATTGAGTTTCAGACCATCACTGCTGCACTCTCCAATGGGCTAGTTCCTATTCTTCCATCTGGTTGTTTGGTCGGGTTGATTTCATAATGAGCTAAGAAGACATTAACAGGAATCAAAAAACCTCCTTTTTTTTTCTTTTTTTTTTTAATATTAAGAACATTGAGTATCTGATTCTGATTGATAATCTGATTTACTGTTGTGGCTGTATACTTCTTTCAGATGCAGAGGTTGTGTGGTGCCAGGAAGAGCCGATGAACATGGGTGCATACAGTTACATTGCTCCCCGTCTTTGTACCGCTATGAAGGCTCTTGGTAGAGGAACTATGGAGGACATCAAATACGTCGGCCGTGCCCCATCAGCAGCCACTGCCACTGGTTTCTACACAGTTCACACAAAGGAGCAGACTGAGCTTGTACAAAAAGCAATGCAGACTGAGCCAATAAATTATCCTTATTGAATTAACTTCCTTCCTGAAAGTCAATCCCAGAGAATAATTATCCAAGGGGGACTCACCATCAATCCAACATTAATTATATGATGCTTTTGTATATGTAGGTTTACATGGTGGTTTATTATTCTGTCCCTCGAATTCATGAATCGAGTATAATTTATGCTTGCAGATCTGTCATGTCTGCAAATTTTTTTTTTTTTTTTTAATTTTTCCTGTAAATTCAAGTTTTGTGCGCACTGCATTTCTATTCACTATCGTGGAAACTATGTTCCCCAAGTTTGATGCAATGACTGAAGCGGGGGCCATCAATAATTGCACGACTGAATGGTGAGTTTTGTAATCTTGAATCATGATTTTTCATAACCCTTATGGGTCTTTGAATTTAGCTAAACAATGGGTTTCAAATCGTGTTTTCCATTTATTTTTCCTGGTTGAGGCTAGTTCTGTTTTTGTTATTGGATGAGCTTGAGACCTTATTAGAAACAAGAAACGTCCCGTTCCAAAATTGCTGATTGTCTGTTTTGTTGGAAGAGAATTGTCGGATTGCACAGTTGACCCCCACAAAATACCCAATTTGGTTAGGGGAGCTCATTTTACTAGGGAGGGGGATTTTTTTGTTTTGTTTTTTTATTTATTTATTTTACACCCCACACCTATCACCATAGTCTTCACAATCATTATCTCCATCGCCACCAACACCACCCCCACCATCAACATCACCCCCATCTCTCTTTCTCTCCCTCTATATCTCTAACTAAAAACAGCAAAAAAAAAAAGAAACCCCACCCAAAAAAAAAAAAAAAAAAAAAGCAATCCCCCATCCATATTGTATGTCACGACTATGTCCTAGTATCAGCCACTCTCTAAATTATAGAAGCGTGGTTATATTTCAGTATACGCCTACATGATTCAAGTCACTTTTTTAAATACCAATTATGCTTTGTTATGTCCTACGACTTTATTAAATTAACATCAATTTTACACTTTACTTTCACGTATGTTAGGACAGTTATATATATGATCTAAAAGTTAATTTTTTGTGAAAGTGATCTTATCATCATGTGGGGGACAACTAATTGACATGCGCTACGCACCGTATAATTTGTCAACTCACACACATATAGCGCGAATGAAAAGGCTAAGTGAATTTGTTGGAGAAAAGCCAAATAATTCGCGAGGAAAGCCAAATAATGCACCTTATAATTTGCAAACTCATACGCGCGAAGTGCATATGGTGGGCTCGTTAATATAAAGAAAACGTTGGCAACATTTACCTCATCAGGCTATATACGATAGTTGAGTAGTCCTTTATGAGGGACATGGTATCAGGCTATCAAAGCGGAAGATCCAAAGATGNTAATAACAAAGAACCCTAGCATACTACACCTTCAAGTGTGGATTCAACTGCGCTAATTCTGATTACGACCACACAACCCCACTTGTTCTTACACCTCGTTCCCACCGTCTAGGAGGCCACAATCTAATGTTATTTTTCGCCGTCAAAAAGTTTAATTCAATTTTGAACTTTTTGAACCATCCATCTTTCCTAATATTCAACCATGTAAGACATCCCTCAATAAATCATTAGTAAGATTATCGTAGATCCCACACGAAAATTTATACAGAGCAATGCATTAAAACTCTGCGATGTTTTGAAATTGGCCATCAATATTTCCACACCAATTTTTTTAACATCCACACAACTGTAACTCGCATGTTTTGGAATTGCCCGTGGATATTTCCACCAGTTTTTGCGACATCCACATGGTTGTGTAGTGCAGACAACATAATTACAAAGTAGCTTATTAGTTTTATACAAACATGCCATTTTATGAAATAAATTTGTACTCTCGATTACTTGAAACCATATAATACATCCAAAACTTGTGTGGAAATATTGGTGGCCTTTGGAATTGGGTGCACTCTCACTCCCCCCTCTGTCCTCTGGTTACTTGAGAGCTTGACTGAACGTGAACATCTCAGGAAGAAGACTCAGTTGAAATAAAAGATCAAAAGCCAATCGATAGATATTGATTATACCAAAATTCGTCTCTAATGCTAAAGGTTTTTTTGTTGGTATGGCGAAAGGTTTTCGACTCATTTAGGTATATTTATTTGGTAGGGATAAGCACCCTGACCAAAAGCAACTTTAATAGCAATGATGGTATTCATCCGCAGAAGTAAACCTGCAAGATCACAGAAACACAAGCTTCACCCATTTCTTTGTAGCTTCTACTTTACTTTCCTTCCTCTGATCAACCCGTTATTTCTGATGCAAGTCCATCAAACTAGTGCGCCTAACATTAATGCCGGCTAAGCAGTCCGTCCTTGCGCAGCAACGATGGATATTTAGATGTTCAAGTTTTACACATTATTCTTACACTTTGCTTAAACCCAGTGTAGAAATGTTCAAGGAAATATTTTTTGCTACAATGAGCTCCTCATGTTGGTCAACATTAGCCATATTGCCATATGACCCCAGGCTCCAGTGTAAATAGGTTGTAAAACTTAAGTTAATAGAGAAAAAAAATGATGTTACTTTTCTAATGCATTTCTTGGGTACAAACCCAACGTAAGGACCATGTGCAACGAACTTGCACAAGGCTCATGTAGCGTAAAAGGTATTATGGTGTTGGGCAACATTACACAGCCATAGACCTGGAGGATGACAGGTTTTCTCGTCTTTTACAGCATTTTGCAGCTGTGCAACTCCATACAGGCCTTTTGCTTCCTAGTATTTCTCTGTACTTACGTTTTAAGTATTGAGAAAAATATCAAAGAAAGAAAAGGCAAATAAAAAAAATAATAGACTATGGCTGTGAGGACATAAAACTGAGTCTCAACATTTATCTGTACCAATTTGAGTTCTATATTCAAATACAATAGTATTTTTAAAACAAAAGGACGTATGTTTGCAGAAAATGAAAGATTTTCCTACCTTACAATCTGAACGAAGCAGCGTTAAGCATATTCATTTTGAGATGCCTGGTTTTTATCGTCCTTGCCGTAAATACGCTGAAGTTCACGGGTTGCTGCTTGATATGACTCTGAATGAGAGAAAATGGAAATGGTATGAGTGTTAAGACAGAAGAAATAAAAGCGAGAAATCCCCCACCAATAGTAATAATAAAAGGACAACATGGTGAAAATATTACTTTCATATCTTAGAGCAACTCCAACCGGAATTTAATGGTTGAACCCCAACCAAGTTAACACCATTTTGCCAAGGTGTCATTATTAATGGTTTGTTAAAGAACAAAAGTGAAATTTAAAATTTCTTTAGTTGGGCTGTAAATTGACTACGCCAAAAACAGGGAGCACACCATATTTGGCGTTGAATATACCACCTATTTACCTTTCCAAAGATTGAAGGACTTTTGATTGATCGGAGAGCCAGTAACTGTTTGAATCACCTCGAACAACAAGTTTTGAGGTGTGCTCCTTAGCTCCTGGACTACTGCATAAATAGTCTTTCCATTCTCAAAAAATATGTGATTATTTGGGTGTTTTGTTTTGCAACCAGCATGGCGCTCAAACTCATATGCATTGAGTACCTGCATAAACCATTTGAGTAAAAAGAGGTAGATTAAATAAGAACACGGTTTGGTAGAAAACATTGAGAATTTAATGTTGTAGAACTTACCTTCGAAAAACCACATGACTGACAGCTGCATAAATATCCTGAACCTTTTATAATTCCGCGAAGCTCCTTTTGACATGCCAAGGAATATTATTGAAGTCGGTAAACGAGTTTTTGGAAAGTTACTAGAAGAAAGGAAATAAGATTTACCTGCTGTGACCAGGCTATATACTTTACAGGAACTCCATCAAGCATACCAGTCGATAGCAAGCTTCTAACATTTGAAGGAAAATTGTTATTGTTCGGAGACACCTTCTTAGCCATTTTAGGCTCTGTCTTAGTCTTAGAATCAGTTTCAGCTTTTTTGGTGCCAACTTGGGTGCTATTTACAAGTGCCTCTGCTTGTGAATCAATCAATCCCTTCTCCTTTGGTTTTTCTGATGGTTGAACTAAAGATTGATGACCCATTAACAATTCATAGCTGCTCATGAGCCTGCCTGAGTTTCCAGTCTCAGGTTCCTCGTGAAAGCCACTGAAAGATATCATATTCTGATCCTCCTTATTAAAGGTGTGAGCAATTGATATAGGCATGCTATTACAAGGCTCCTTCGACTGGTAGGTGTGAGCAATTGATACAGGCATGCTATTGCCCAACTCCTTCGCCTGATAGGTGTGAGCCATTGGTACAGGCATGCTGTTGCCAGACTCCTTACCCTGATAGGTGTGAGTCATTGATACAGGCATGCTGTTGCCAGACTCCTTTGCCTGATAGGTGTGAGCCATTGATACAGGCATGCTATTGCCAGACTCCTTCGCCTGATAGGTGTGAGCCATTGATACAGGCATGCCATTGCCAGATTCACTGACCTGATAGTTGTGACCCATTGAGATAGAAACACCACTGTCTGAGTCCCTGACCTGATTGATTTTAACTCTTCTAATTCCACCATAGCTGAGACAAGAACCATTGTAGTCCTGAGACATAGATAAAGCAACAGAAGCATCATTTCCGAATTGGTCCTCCATACTTCTTCCCATATTTAAATTCTCAGTACCATTGGAATGAACAGTCCTGTCACCAAAGTTCATAGGCCTTGCTGGTTCTGATCCAAATAATCGGTCATTGAATTGGTGGCCTGTGCCTGATTCGAAACTGGAACCATTCTCCCACGGAGAAAGATTTGCAGGAAGAACCCCTGAAAATGGTCTGCTGTTTGAAGTGTCTATAGCTTGCTTCTTATTGGGAAAGAGCTCTGCTTCAGTAGCATCCAGAAACCATTGATAAGCACGCTTGGGTTCTATTCTGGAAGAATTATCATAAGCCACCTGGTCATCAGGTAAACCTCCATTGTCCTTTTCGATCCAAAAAGCCTTGCTCTGGAAAGACTGCAGATAAGAACTGATGTGAACTTGACGGCGGAAGCAAACAACAGGGACACATGATGAAGAACAAAAAAATGAAACTATAGGGCTTAGAAGTGGAACCCTGATTATTTATTCAAAATAACTCTCAACTTTTTTTTGAGAAGTCGATACTTTATTGATAAGCCAAATTGGCAAAGAATAACTCTCAACTTTGAACAGAAGTTCTTAAACTCTTAATTAATTGCTAACAAAGGAGCCGTAGTGCCTTATTTATAAGAAATAACCAAGCAGTTGAAGGAAGGACCTACACAGTTATAGAAACTAATAACCAAATTGATAAAAATATAGAGGGGTAAAAGAGGGTTTCACTATTACCACCTAGCGCTGAACAGTAATGGGCTTTGGGCCCATGCAGACAAAAATAACTACTTAAAACCCTAACAAAGCAACAAAAGTTACACAATTCAACATTGCTAAGCTAAAGGAAAAGATGGAAGCCATTAAATGCTCCAAAAGATTAAAAAATTTATGTTGGAGCAACAATGGTTTCAAGAAAGCAACCAGTGAAAATAGATAAACTGGTTCATAGGACCAGCAAATGCTAGATATTTCCTTCAACTATCTCCTCCATTAACACACAAACACATCGAACTTGAACCCAAAAAGTTCCTAAAACACCAAACAGCAAAAGCATATTAACCACTAAGGCATATAACGTTCAATGACTTCCTTCGCTCCATGAAAATCTGCAGAATGCTTGCATTCCTTTCCTCTGAAGAACTTCTTACTGAAAATAGAGGGAAAATAAGGAGCTTCCACTAGATGCGCTCCTCGAGGAAAAAGGGAGTAGAGAACCGACCCTTGAAAAACATCAACAAAAACTTGGGATTTATCATTAATGGATTACTGCTAAACTGCCATTCTCGATCAGCTGAGGATATAAGATTGAAACCATATCCCAAAATGGAATCTGCAT
>MVGT01003660.1:277310-289272 GCA_002174775.1 Macleaya cordata | reverse complement strand
AAAAAAAAAAAAAAAAATTGGTTCAAGAAAAAGAAAGCTGATGAAGGATAGTAAATACAACTTCCTTACTCAAAACTAGCTGCTATCTACCACACTGATCATCGAATCGAATCAGCTCTCATCTTGTGGCACGCCTGCCTGATGACCTATTTATATATATATACTTGTGGGATGCTACATGCATTACTGCCTTGCAGTTACTACTGTTCTACTGCTGCTAATGCTCATGTTGTCATGCATATATGCTGGCTTCTCTCTCTCTCTCTCTCTCTTGCTTCCATTTTACCCACTTCCTCCTGCACCCCCCTTCCACTACCTCATCATTTTGCATCTCTTGTGGCACACCTGATGACTACCAAATATTTACAATTGTACCCTGAACAGAGCACGTGTCAAGCATCAAGCATGCTATTAACAGGGGCACGCTTGCCGGCCGACCCTTGGGAGTAACCCCAATATTTTAATTAAACATGCATTCAAGAAAAGGTTGCATTGATTCTCTTTTCTTGATCAGTACTCAGTAGCGTCTTGACTCTTGGGCTCGGCCGCCATGATTCATAATTAATCGTCATTATACCCCCTTTGATATATACCTGATGATTACTGTTTATATATAATTGATGAGTGGACGATAATATTAATATTGGGATATGTCAGAATCTGGAACTGGAAGCTGTTGCTATGCTGTTTTGTACCCCTGTTAGTAGCAATAACTCTTCTGCTTGGATTTTGGCTACGCATGCCGATGACAACATTGCCTTCGTAGAATTTGCAGATGAGGATGATGATGAAGTAGTGGTGGCGGTGGTGGTCGCGGTGGTAGTGCAGCTGATGGACCTCCTGACTTTGTTTCTGTTAACGGTGTCGACCTGTACGGAGAATAAGGAGTAGACAGGCCTGTGGTCGGAGAACCTTGACTCTCCTCTTACGTACCACATCTGCCTCAGTCCTTTGCCTCTCCATAGTATTCTGTCACACCTGCATATATATACATTACCCAACAACAAAAAATCAACTTCTATGGGTCGGACCAAGGGGTTCAGCTCCTGGATATTCTACTATAAGAGAAGTTACATATGAATTTGCCAAAGACAAACACATCAGCATTAGTTCTTAAAGTCAAGTCTCAAATCCATTTGTTGATGACAGAAGATCTTCTATCTTCATTTGCATGTGCCTTCTATGTACCCAAGTTTATTTTGGCTTTTTGGGGCTGTATTGAAATGAATCAACGACTGATTTTTTTTGTATGATTATTTTCCTCACTATGTAAATCATTCGCATCAAAAAATAATTTATTTAAGACATCTAATGCTATCAAAAGTTAATTGAAAAATAAACCGTTCATTATCATCGTTTTTTCCAATCAACATTTAATAATGGGGTTAAAAGGTGTTTCTAGGCTATGGGCTTGTACCATGTAGACCGATCGTGTATTCTCTTTGGGTTTTTCCCTTGTGCAATAAATTTATTTGTGCCTCTTCAAAAAAAAATTGGGGTTAAAAGGTTTAGAAATAACTAATTTTTTTAGTAAGAGTAATCTATATAGCAAAGAGAATAATCTTATAAAACAATTAACCGCTGGTTCCTACATGAAGAGCACATGCAAATTGGGATAGAAGATTGCTCTCTTTGTTGACCCACTAGGTCAAGAAGGCCCACCATATGATTGGTTAGAGAAGGTGCATGGTTGAGTTGACCATCTTAGTCATACCAATCACATGGTTGGGTATTTTGACCGAGTGAGTGAGTCAACAAAAATTGTAAGGTGGGCCCACGTTTGCAAAAACATTGTATACGGCGTAGTGCAGCTGGAATAAAAAGTTGAGAAGGGTCAAAAGCAGAGAATGATATACAAGTGGAATTAAGAAGCAGGAATTTTAATTAATTACGTACCATGCAGGAGTGCGTGGCTTCTCTTTGGATTTGGAAGCTTGGGCGACGTAATTGTCAGAATTTGCAATGTATTTGTAGGTAGGTGCGAAACGTATCTTCCCTTCTTCCCATCCTTCAAACACACGACCTGCTCTCTGCTCTATCCGGAGCTGCATCCATCCAAATTTCATTACTTTAATAATCTCATCATTCAACAATATCAATACACTAAAGATCAGAAACATGGAGAAAAAAAAAAAAATCCTAGCTCTCTCTCATGATCACCTGGTCTTTCTCCAGAAGTGCTTGCCAATCTTTATTCTTCAGAAGCTCGTCTGTGTCGGTACAACGAGACTGATCAAGGCGATAATTCAGATCCCCAAGCCATATAATCTTACTGCAAATTGAAGAAAAATTAAGTTCGGATTCATCTAGCTAGCTAGCTCCAGTATCAATTAAAATGAGGGAAAATAAAAATAAAAAAATACTTAGTACATGATAAAGACTTACTCATGTTCTAAGATGTTATCAGGGGAGCATGGCTGTCCAACTGATACTCTCTGAGATTGAGTAAACCTTGTCTTCCTCAATATTTCAATAACGTCGGAATTTCTCCGAATCTCATCACCTTCTTTTTCACCAGATGCTAAATGGGTGCACACGAAGCAGAATGTTGTTTGGTGAAGTGTCATACTGATCGAAACTGATCCCTGTAAATTCATTCTTCCCAATTATATAGAATTCTCAGTTTTAATTACAAATGTTAATTAAGATTAATAAGTGAATGATGCCCATTTTAATATGTGATGTTTTATGTTAATTAAGTCTAACCTTATTTCCAAGATATCCCATGATGCCTCTTCCAACACATGAGACTTTCAAATTGCTAACGTGCTTGTTAAGATCGGTTCGCACCCACACACACAAGAAGATGCCTACCATTTGCTTACTTGCAGCCAAGCAATAACGACTATTACTTCTCATTGGACTACTACTTCTACGCCTCATTGAAAAATTAATCGATTCATCGTCGAACCCCGAGTTGGAACTTGAAGTTGAGTATCGTTCTAAATCTTCTTTATCCAATTCATCCTCTAAGTAAAGCAGATCAGAGAAGCTGATTCTGGATTTCAGGTTTGGTTGCTCTTCAATTTGGGGTGGCAAGTACTGCTTCAACCTGGAGGTCATGGCATTGTTGTAATTTGGAGCCATTTCTGGGTCATTTTCTGTATGATTCAAAGCTTGGCGTATAAGAGAAAGCCACTTGGAGGCTGGACCGTAGTCCTCTGCTCCTAATACATTCCCTGCGTTCAATGGTACAATTTCCTGAAACCTGATTTGGGGACACCATTTGAAGAACTGAATCAGTATTCTGTGGTGAATTACCAAACTATTTAACTACCTCATCTCTCAAAACGCTAAAAATGCCTAATTTGGGAAACCCTAAGAGAAAATAATCTTTTTTTTAAGATGTGAGTTGTTTGTTATGAGATCAGTAATTCGATACTACACTGAGTATCTAATTTTGAGCACACGGCTTATATGTCATTCTTCAATTAGTACATCACTAGTCTTGCTTTTTATTAGGATCCCATGAATTGTCACAAATACAAATATGAGATATTAAGCATATACTCAAAATTAGGTACCTTGTGCATGTAGGCATCACTCATTTTTATAAGAAGTGTCATTTTTGGGCGAAAAACAAAAACAAAAACAAAAAAATGATGTAAAAGTATTTGGGATCTGACTGATTCAGTAGATTGAAATTAATTGAAGATCAGATGGACAGAGCTAGGTTTGGTTTTGAGAAGTAAAGATGAGAGAGAAGTTAGGTAGACTGGTAGAGATGAGAGTAAAATTTACCCAAGGACATAAATGTCAGCAGGAGCAGGAGTCAGTAGCCAATCCCTCAAGTTCAAGCCCTTGTGTGGAGACTTCCCTCCTACATTCCAAGTCCCCACAAACATCCTACATTCAAATAAGCCCAAAAAAACTGGTAAACTTAGAACAAAGTACCAAATGAAAGTTAATTTTATAAAATTACTGTCTACATAATGGAAATCTTTTACAGACCACAAATGTATTAATCAGTCGGCATATCCGAGAAGGAAAAAAAAAAATCCCAATTTAGGTAGTAGCAATATTTGTCAACTGAATACAATTTCAATAGGGTTGAAAATATTGGGAGCGGATTAGGTGTTTTAGAAGAAAATGAGAAGCAAATAGAAAAGTCAAATTGTCAACCCAAGACTGATCACTTATTAAGATTGATTAGATAGTTAGGGGGTTACCTTAAGTTCTGAGCGTCGGTTACAGCTGGCACCTCCGGTTCGATTCTTGGCCGTTTCAGACTCTCTGGGGACTCCTTCATCCACTTTTCTAATAGTGCATTTTAAGAAGAAAAAAAAATTTGATAAACGCGCTTCAATGAAAATACTTCGATTTGGTGGGCTAATTTGTACACCCACTTCGGAGGTGGGTGATTAACACCACCCATTATCCACCCGCCGAGAGTTAAATTGGTCAAATGGTGGGGGTTGAGAGTATAATACTTGACGGTTGGATGATTTGGTGGTGTTGGTCACCCACCACCGAAGTGGGTGTACAAAATCACACTCCTATTTTTTTTGCTCATAATAATAAGGTATACCTGGTAAATCTTCTGATAGAAAAACGTATCGGTCCTCGTCTGAGCAGCTTTTCCTCCTCTCACTCATCCCCGTCATTTCTACAAAAAANTCCGCCAGTGCAAGGAGACTTTGGAACTCTATCCACTCTTCTACAACTCTCACCTGCCATTGGAAGGAAACATATATAGTTAAGTTTAATTAGGAAACAAAATCAAAAGCTCAAAAAAAAAAATTAGGAAACAAAAACTGTATTTATATTGACAAACCATAGGAAAAAAAAAAAAAAAAAAAACTTTACCTCTAATTTCATAATCTGAATGAAACTCATGAGCTCCAGTCTTTATGTTCAACCATTTTCGCACGACCATTTTTGGCCATGAAGACTGCAATTAATTATTTATTGGTCATAATTTTGGATGTAATAAAATGGAGAGGAATGATTAAAAGTAAAGGAAAATCCCATTACCTTGTAATTCTTACCAGACTCTGTTCTCATTGCTCCACCTTCGATCAAATCATTCAAGAAAAACAGAGATTGACCGCACCAAGATAATTCTGGGTCGAATAAAAGAAATACAAGTTGTGTATTCTCAAGGAAGGATCGAATGTTTTATTGTGAAAATTCTTGTTCTGCTCTGTATGACGTTCATATGAAAAATGTTTAAGTAAACTGAATGCAAGTGAAAACAAACCGATTTCTAATTTTCATTATTTATTGTCCCTGTTTGGAACAGGAACTGTTACAAAAAATAACTAATGGTTATGACTTTCTAGCTTAAATTAATCTAGTCTAGATTGAAGTTTGTATTAAAAAAAAAATCAGGCAAGTTGAAGCGAATCGAACACAAGTTCAGTAGGAGAGATAATTGTACGTATTAAAATATAATAATATTTGAATAGGTTAGGTGCTTCCTTTTTCTTGACGAATGGATGATCTTGACAAGCTTTAAGCTTTTCTTTACAGATAGAACCACAAAAAAAAAAAAAAAGTTCTGAATCTTTTAGCACTTGAGATCGATGAGATTTTGAAGAAGTTAGGTCATGATAAAAGTTTGTTTATTTCTAACGGATGTAAAAGGCTCCAAAAGAAACAGTAAAATACAAGAAGCTGATGAGATTAAATTAGGCGGGAGCTAGTACCTTTCGAATTTCTAAATTTGGAACATGAAGAGAAAAAATTGGAAATTTAGATATCAAAACCTCAATAAAAAAAAAAACCAAAAACACCGTCGAGATGATCTCAAGAATTTGAGATTTCCTGCGGATGCGTTGGCTTAAATATTTAAAAAAGATTTGTTCACTAAGAGACGAAAAAAGGCTCGAGACGCTATATTTATTGCCTCTGTATCATTAATAATGCAAAAAAAAATTTGCAGAAACAGAGCTGGCATTTTGTACTTCTTCGATCAAATTTTGTAGCCAAACGGTGATCATAAACGACAGTTATGCAGATAACAAAGAAAAGAAATCGAGATCAAAGTTTCCAATCCGTCGTCAACATTGCGAAAAAAAAAAGGTGAAAATTTGGAAAACAAACTACTAATGAAGATCGAAAAACAGAGAAATTAATACACGATAATATGGTTATAAAGGATCAGTTTTTGTCCAAAAGAGATCTTGAATAGAGTGAGAAGCTATGAAAAGAACTTACACGAATCGAAGAAACGCAAGAAGCTCATGTAGGTGAATGAAGAAAAGTGAGACCTGCAAGGTTTCGTCCGCAGAGAAGAAAAGTAGTAGTATTAGTAGTTCTTTCTCTGTTCGATCTCTGCTTTTCTCGTTCTTTACTTTCGGTAGCTGCCGAATATAGTAAGGAAATCAACGGTCTTTGAACAAACTTTAGGGAAAAAATGAGTCTGCGCGCGCGCGCCGTCTCCAAGTCTTGCTTGCTAAGTAGGGACGAAGAGTACTATGCGCGAATTAGAAGCAAGAGTTGGGAGATTTTTCTCGGTAAAACAAAAAAGAGTCCGTTTTTTCTCCTCTGTTTATAAGGGAGGTTCAATGACAGAGCCAGGCCCCTTATCTGACGTGCGACGACAACTTCCTTGATGTCGCATTGCTTGCTCTCTTCAATGCTCCTGTAATGAAGAATAAGAAGAGTCAGAGAGAGTTTGGCCGGGACGCGGTCCCCTCATGTGCTCACTGCATCATCTCCTTGTGATGCAGGGTATTCTTCAACAACCCTGCTGTTTGGACGGACTATTTTAAAAATAAGGTGCCGTGGCAGGATGGGTCCCACTGCTATGTAAATTAGAACACCCCACCATATTACAAAACAAATGGCAGATGTTTATGTGGCATAGTGGGTCCTACTGTCACATAAGTTGGAAACCCCTCAAAACACTTTTGGTAGTGGAAAAGTGGTGGGTCCTACCCTGCCATATAAGTATCTAGCATTTGTTTTGTAAGATGGGTGTCCAAAAAGTTTTATTGAAATTAAAAACCTTTTCAAAACACTTTTTGAGAAGAAAATATGGTGGATCCTACCTACCACATAAGCATCTGGCACCACTTTTATAAAATGGTCGGTTTAAAAGGTATTATTGATTCTTCAACAAACGTCGCTTCATAATTTACGGAATTATCCTTTTTAGTTCAATAAAATAACGAAAATACCACGGGAAACTTGTCAAACACGCTCTTTTTATATCAGAAGTACTCACGCGCAGTAGTGATTGGATATCTGTCACACATCTGAAAACCCTTTTTAGGTTAAATTAAGGGACCGCGAATCAATGCAGCGCGCGTGAACGCGTGATTAGTCTAATACAAATAAGATATCGGACGGTAGAGAAATTGGGGGGAGCTTAGTTGGTGTTTAATCATTAAAAGGTATCTTTATATGTTTCCGTCCCATGTTGCAGTAAAATTGGGGGGCCCCATTTATCCAAAGTTGCCAGATATATGCATAATTATTTCATCTTTAATTGTGGGGGTGCTGATATTGGCGGCTCCTCTCCTCTGGGTTAATGTGTTCTTCATGACTTTTTAGAAATTTTAAACGTCGAGATTAATCTAGTAATTTGAGCGGATCTCAGAATTAAATGTTGAGGACGTGACTAATTAAAATCATTCCCAGTTGCTGAGCTAGAGTTTTCAATTCAAACCATCCCATCCAACGGCTGTCAGGTTCCAGACACCAGCTGATCAGAACTTTCATCAATTCTTATGTTCAATTTGTTTGTTTATTATCAATAAAATAGGTGGTTCCTCTATCTGTATGTACCTTGATTTTGCTTAGTTAGGAAAATGTTTAAACATGTTATTGAAGACTTATTGATAACGTGCCTTTAGGGCACACGATAAGGATGTTTTTGAAGGGATTGTTTTGCAAGTTACAGGTCTTCAAATTAGCTGAAATTTTGTAAGCATAATATTATTATTATTTATAAGATGTTCACAAAAAATCAGCTCAATCAGAGACATATAACTCTCTAAACAAATCACTTTAAATGTCAGCCGTTCATTCATACTATTAAAGTCTAAATTAAGTATCCGTGGTGCTAGAAGGTGCTAGAGGACTCCGATTGAGCTGATTTTTTTAGATATGATCTAAATAGTATAAATAACTTATGTATCAAAAAATCAGCCCATTTGGACAACCTTAAGAAACTAAACAAAATACAAAACTAAAAAGCTTAACATGTGCCCTAAGGGCACATGTTAACAAAATCCATATAAGTATATTACAAGAGGAGGTATTTACTGTTATAATGGTTATAAAGGTAGTTATTCCACCCGTGTTTTCAATTTTCTAGTAGTTTTGATTGGAGGGCAATCAAGTACTTATATGCATTTTTTTTATACATATATTTGGTGAGAAAGAACATTCATTAAACTAGGTCGAAAGGAATAATTCAACCAAAATAGAGTTTAGAATACATAACTATGGTTTTTAAGAGCAAACTGTGCCATATCATGAGCAACAATATTCAAAGTCTGAGAAACATAAACAAATGAAAAAGCTACCAATTGAATGTATAGGAAAATAGCACTCCCATCTTCCAAAGATGATACAATTTTTAGTGAATCTATTGTGGAATCCACAATTTAAGAAGGACCCGGGTTTACGTGATGGTGGATTTTGAATTCGATAAAAACATATAGAACAACAATTTCGATAAAAAGTACATTAAAAACACTTTAATTTGGAAAAATTGCACTCAAATCACCATTTTCAAAATAAATACAAAAATAACACCCACCTCTTATTTTACCCTAAAATATCCTTACTTTTTAGATGAAATGATCCCACATGTGGGTCTAGAATTGGGTCTAAATTGAAGAATAAAGGGTCTAGATAGTAAAAAGCTAAAAATATATTTTTAGGAGATTTTGGGCAAAAAAAAGAGGAGAGTGTTGTTTTTGTATTTAGTTTGAAAATGGTGACTTGAATGTAATTTTCTCAAACTAAGGTATTTTTAGTGTACTTTTCTCCACAATTTCGATCTACTAACAAAATAAATTTTTTATAACATTTTTGCTCCTTATTTTCATTTGAACTAGTATTTGCAGTAGTAGTTGTAGTTGTGGGAGCAGATGTATTGCTGTTAGGTCACAGGTGTTAGGATGAGGATCTCGGATCTCTTCTTCAAATCCATTCACTTGGATGGTTCTAAACACAAATTAAAAACGGATCCGTACATATCTACTTAATAAATATAAATTATTCAAGTTCTTAATTATCAAATTTTTAACAAATTATTCGGTAGTTATACTAAAATTAATTATCTAAAAAAAATGTTCATGTTAGTATTCTAAACCAAATCAAATGTATATTTAAACTCAAAAACAAAAAAAATTAATTGTACAACATAATTAATTTTAACCACCTCACTTTTCAAATCAAGAAGAATTCAAATGTGTTTGATCATCACATATATGATATATATCATCAACAAAAATTAGTATTCTAAACGAAGATCACATGTGCTAAACTGCCCACTATTAATTCAATATTACCATGCACAACCACAGTTTTCTTGTCTTTGTTTTGGTACCTAACTAATAATTATTTTGGATCTAATTAACTAAACTGCCTCTATTAATTAGCTGTTAGACATAGATAGATGGATGCCTATAAGGTGTTTGAATTTTGAAATAAGTTCGCCCCTATATATAGTACGTACTATAGGATTAAAGTCAAGAAAAATCTGGTGGATTATTTTGCCTGCATGCATCATCCTAATCACAAGAATATCATCATTATAATTCAAATTATATACGAAAATTCATGCCCCTAAGATCTTTTGATCTTTTCTAACCCTATTATTCAACTTATAAAGGTCGTGAATTATTAATTTGTTCATTATTTTCTCTTTGCACTTATGAGATTATCTTTTTAATAAAAAAAAAATTCATGCATGTCATTTTCTTATATATTTGGGTCAAATCCGTTAACATTGCCTAAAGTGTATAGTGAAATTTAATAACCTATGTAGCCTACGTAGAAATGATCGAATGATTGATTTTAGGTGAAGATGTTGTATTCGCCTTTTAGATTCATTTTCAAAAAATTAGCTCATTTTAAAACCTATTCTAACCCCATCATCTAATAATAAAATTGCAAATCAAATGGAAGATACATGACTGCTAGTTCTCAATCACCATTAGTTTCCAATCATCTTTTGTTGAAGTTTAACTAATTTTTAATGAGAATGATACTTTCGTCTAAAATGATTTTACCTACAAAAAATTATTTTGTAGCTAAAGAGAAAATAGACCAACCCCACATGCCATTGTATTTGGCTGCATAAACGGAGACTCATAATTATTTTATAGGTTATTACTACACTCTACAACAGGTGTTACAACATAACCTACATTAATTTAGTCTCGACTTTTATAATTTTAAAATAATGTAAATTATATATATGAGTGAAATTCACACATCAATTGTCCAATAATACACTTTGTTGTAGGGGTTGCAGTAGGGTTTGTTTTAGGTTTAGGATTATTGTTTGTTGGCTATTGCGTTCAAGATAGAACTTATTATTACCCAAACTTAGATGAGGGAAAATCTTTGCTATAAACCCTCACGTACGATAGCAACATCAGGCGGCAAAATGCAGAATGATGAATCTGTCGTTGTCTGTTGGTGGTGAGGGGAAAATTTATCTCGCAAGTTGAGGATTAACGGATTATGACTAATTAACAAATAATTAACATGTGATTTAATTTGTTTAATAATCTAATAAATTAATATATATATATATATAGATAGGAATAATTAAGGCATGAAATTGTTTATTTTTTTAATTGAGACAAATCTATCTCTTATTAATTAATTGCATGGCTCAACACGCTTGTCCATTCATATGATCGATGTACAATACTTTGACTTGTACGAGTATAAGAAGTCTACATCATATATATATATAGTGGTGTGACCCAAGATCATTATATATTAAGTTTGCTAGGCTCTTATATCCTATGTAGGCCTATTCTCATCACGTCCCTCACGTGTAACGTTTTTTTTGCGCATAACACGTGGAATTATTTTTGGGTGGCGGGGAGCACGTATGGCCTTTGGGCCTATCACGTGTGGGCCTACTCTGATACCATATTAAGTTTGTGGGCTTCTAACTCAAAATCAATTGGCAATAGATGGTGTGACCTAGGATCATTATATATTAAGTTTGTTAGGCTCTCATATTCCATGTTGGACTATTCTCATCACTTACGTGGTATATATTTTATTTTATTTTAAAGGGTAAAAAATTACAATTATATCTATTTATACTTTATGAGAAAAATATTTTTCAAAAATTTTTAATGTAAAATTTTTTTTTAGAAATAATTGACTTAATTAATAAGATAGATAATTAGTTTTTAACCTAGAATATTTAATTAGTTGTGACATAATTGATTAATATTAGACGGCCCCTTAACCTATTTTAAGATTAGTATCGATGAACTACAGAGAAGGATCTATCTAGACGTTGAGAACCAGCCAGTATTAGAGATTTATATACTTGGCACTTAATGCTTCTTGCATGATTATACATATATTTAACAGACGAAAGGATCTATGGTAACGTCACCATGCCAAACAAACAGTACTCTAGTCTAAATGGCTCATTTTATAGAGCGTTAGATATAAAAAAAAAATTAAAAAAAATTTGAAACTCTACAATTAATATTTTATAGGACGTCATTCCTGACGTGAAGTAATTAATATCCTCGAGTCTTAATTTCCTAAATTTTTTGAGTTTTCATATCTTAATTACCTAATTTTTTTATTCATATATGGCCTGGTTATTATATATTGAATTTTGTCCGTTTATTGGGTGGAAAAAATTTAAAAGATATATTTTTTTTTGTATTTTTTTTAGCACCCTTAAAGTTTGGAAGATAATTAATTAAGTAATGCTACAATATTGCTACTAATCATCTCCCCCAAATTCATCACCTCTGATGTGGGCAGCTTAAGGTTTGCCGCATTCAACGCAAAA
>MVGT01003660.1:238134-276890 GCA_002174775.1 Macleaya cordata | reverse complement strand
TTTAGTTCCCAAAGGCCCTTCAACAAATGGTAACATGTAACAACCACACCCTATACAAATTAATAAGACGAATAATGTTAAAACTATAACAAAGGTCGTCCTATCGTAGTGTGTCAATTCTGTACGCTTAGTAATTTGCGCTTATTACTAATTAACTGGACTACTCCCATAATGGTATTTGTTGTTGCAGTTATTGTATGATGAGAATAGTCCCACATAGGATATGAGCTCTCATATCCCATGTGGGACTATTCTCATCACGCCCCCTCACGTGTGGCGTTTTTTTGCGCCTAACACGTGGAACTCTTTTTTTTTTGGGTGGCGGAGAGCACGTGCGAACATTGGGCCTATCACGTCATTATATATTGAATTTGCTAGGCTCTCATATCCCATGTGAGACTATTCTCATCATTGTAGATATAACATGATCTATTTAAGAAACTATAGAAGAAAATGTCCCCACACTTGGCTTCATGATATCATGCATGACCAAGTATTAGGTCCTACTTGCCAACTCAGGCCAGTCAGAACTCGGAAAAATGTTTTTATAGGATGCAAAAACAAATAGACTTTTAATATGTGATGAGGTGAGAATAACATGGTCCTTTATCGTCTTAATGGATTGATGATTTACTTTTTAACTTAAAAAAAAAAAAAAACACTAAAAAAACAAAAAAGGTTAAAAGAACAACAAAGGCGTCAACTTTCGATCTGGGAAACCTTCGTTACAACCAAAACTAATCACAGTTTCACTCATAAGTGTCATAACCCAACTAAATACTAGTGTGGTCTCTAATTATTTAAAATGTAATTAAGCACTTAATTAACTAGTGATCATGTTTATATGTTAAGTGCCGCAATCATAATTGATCATGAGTCAAATTAATAAAAGGGTTGGGTCCGTAATCAATATTTCTATAAACTAATTCTAAGAACTGGGTGTCATGATTTCTTCTTCAAATAGTTAGTTTGGGACTCACGCACTTTTGAAAATTCTCAAAAAGGATTAGTTTTGTAAATTAATCAAGCCAAATTAGTAGTTTATAAAAGTTTAAACCTCCACTTTTTCCTTTTCTTTTTTTTGTGTGGAAATTGATAATCAGTCACACAATTGATAGCGACGTGAAGTATAAATGGAAATTAATGATGAAAACACGATTACAATTGCGGGTAATGATCGATCATAGGGTGGGTTTACTATGATATAGAAATCAAAAATCTATGAATTTGAGTCATAATGATGACCTTTTATAAAGAAGTACATAACCCTAATTAGCATCCCATAATAGGAAATCACATGATCATATTCTAATTATAAAACTTGATCTTAAACGCTGTCTAACCACTACTAGCTAGCTAGGGCTGTCAATGGAGTTTGGGTTTGGATCTCGGGTCGAGGTAGATCCTGGCTCTGATCCAATATTTTATAATTGGATCCGATCCTCAAATGAACTCAACACTTCGTTCCAGTCCCAATCCATTTAAGTAAAGTTAGAATTTGTTAAATATCATCAAATATATTATTTAGTATATATATATTTTTTACAATAATTATACATTTTACTTGTGAAAATAACTATTTACAAATTGTCGTAAGTCATTTGCAAGTTTGGCATTAAAATAAGATAGATATATAGACCCCTAATAACATTGCTAATGATAAATAACAGTTCTGTATAAACAAATTAGTAGCTTAATTAACGGTTTCATCTAGAGATTTGCTGTCGTAATTAACATGCTCAAACGGGTTGTTGTTAATCAATAAACAAGTTTCTCAAAAAAAAATAAAAAATAAAAAAAATCAATAAACAACTTAGATGACCAAAAACAAAAAAAAAATCAAGATATTAATTAACTACCTTCATTATTAAGCTTGATTTCATTATACTATTTAATTATTTGAAGTTAAATAAACATGGGTTAGTTTTAATGGCACCGTTGGAAAGACGACTCAATTATTATTATTTTTTTTTCTCCAATGCTTTTTGACGAGTTAATTATTAACACAATATACTAGTCCATTTAGAAGACAAAATCCTTAACAGAATGCTCTTGGCGGGATTCAACAACTTGTTTTTTTTTTTTTTTTTTGATCGAATTGGTGAACTAATTAACCTAATTAACGACAAACATCTTCCTTTTTAATCTCTCTTAATCCCTCTTAACGACGAATACTAATAAAACTTTTGTTCTTGTAATATAATTACAAGTTGCATAATCAATGACGTTAAGTTGAAAGCTTTAGTTTCCATGCGAACAACCGCATGATTCACACGTAAAGACTTGAACGATAAATTTTCAAATGTTTAATGTAGGTTTCTTACTCGTACGGGGATCAATAATTAGATAGATTTAATATAAAAAAAAAAGATTAATTAAATTTATAAGCTTAATTACTTGTTTAATTCAAAAAGTAAAATTGAACTTAAATGGTTGAGAATGTTGAATGATGTTCTAAAGGTTGTTTGGGAGTAAGGATAATTAAATCCACCCCGAAAGCGAAATCACAAGATAAGTAATGTTTTAGTAGGTTAATTGTCGGTGAGCTTTGATTGTAAATTTATGGTAATTAAAACAGGTTTAAGGACCACATTATCACATTATTAGAGTAATTAATAAATTAAATGTTTTCTGTTGAAGAGAAATAAATTAAATGCTCTTCAATTATTGGAGAAAAAAATAATAAAGTTTGTTCAATTAACCAAAAGCTGTAATTCTCATGTCATGATATAATTTTTTTTTTTAGAAAAAAAAATCTTCACAAATCTTTACATTGGTTGCTGATCAGAGAAGGGCAAGACAGGAAATTTTGCTTGCTTTATGTAACCATCAATCTTTCTGCTACCAAATCTGAAGCTTAGGCCCGGCCCAACAAGCAAGGACTAAACCAATCAGTTTAGTTGCACCAACAAAATGGGCCTAGGCAAAACTAATTATAGTGGTTCAAAGGGAAATTTTAAAGGCCCCCTCCCCAAAATATTATTGGCAGGCCCCATAACATAACAAATGCAAATTCAGGGTAGATGTCTACAATTGGGGCCTGCCAATAAAATTTTGGAGGGCACCTATAAAATGACCCTAGTTCAAAGGGTCATTTTAAAAGCACGCCCCATAATCTTATTGGCAGTCCCTTTAAATTAAAAAATTTTAAAGGCAACTCCTGAAATGTTTTTGATAGGCCCCGTTAAATTTAACTTGGTCAATTTAGTTTGTCTACACAATTACCAATGGCAGTCTCCATTTTGGTAACCATTTCATCATGCAAAATCTTCTTTTTCCCATTTGATAGAAGAGGTCATTGGATCTTGTAATCGTCCAAAATATTTGCCAATAAGATTTTGGAGGGTGCCTACAGAATGACTAAATTTTATTACGATTGGACTGGGTTCACCTCATTGTGATTCAAAAGAAAAGAAATTGAGAATGGGCTGGTTGTTTGGCCCAGAGGGTATATGCCATGTCGTATTTCCTTTTCTCTTAAGCAAGGGAAATTTTATGGGCGCTCCCACGCACCAAACTCCTTTTTTTGGTTGTTGGCAGGCCTGAAATTTTGTTGGCAGTCAAATATTTTGGTCAAACCAATTTGACCATACCAAAATCCCTCCAAAATGGTATGGTGGATTTTGCTCGACTACGTTACTACTCTTTGTACCTGTATTTGGGGTTTAGTCCCACTATGACTATATAAATCAACTTAAAGAGCCTCAGTTATTGGGCCCACTGGATCAGGAACTGGCCCACTTTCTTTTGGACCCACACAAATCATTAGGGCTTAAACCCAAAGGAACTATTGACGATAAGCCGAAAATGGAAACTTTACAATTATAATCAGGGCTACCAAATTAAGAAAAAAAAGAAAAGAAAACAGAGAAACCTTGATCAATTTTCCTTTTCAGGGTTTTAGCAATTCAAGAAGCCTATATATTCAGAGTTTTAGAAATTTAAGTTTCCTTAATTCCATGAAAGTCAGTACCATTATATATTAACTTCCTAATCCAAATTAGAAACCCCAAAATATAAAAACTCCCTCATTCTTATTCTCCGTCCATGAACACCACCAGTACCACCACCTCCACCACCACCACCTCCACCACTACTACAGAAAACAATCACCGATTGCCATCTTTTCTAGAGTATTATCAACTTTTCCCTGCGATGAACGCTTACAACAACAGCAACCATCACCAATACACCAACATAAGTGATCATCATCAGAACAATAGTAGTAATTCATCATTATGGGAATACTACTTTCAGCTTCAACAACAATATGAAGTTCAACAGCAATACGATCGATTATGTTATCAATTACACGTACAACAACTACAACGACAACTTCAAGAACAAGAAGTGTGCCAATATTTACAATCATACAGAGATGATGAAACCACTGTACCACCATCTCCTGATTCCACACAATTGCTTTCCTTCTTGTATTTTGATAACTCTTTTCTTTCTCCTTGGGCTTGGAACCAGAGCCAAGAATCAGAACCCAGCACCAGCACCAGCACCAGCACTAGCAACGTGGATACCGTAACCAGTTCCAACTCGGAACCAGTTGAATTGAAATTCGGATTTGGTTCTTCCTATTTCGACCGTGAGGTGAGTACTGCTTAGTTAAATTACTGCTCCCATCTTCAACCTCTATAATGCTAGACATTGTTTACGCTAATTGAAGTTTTTAAGTTAAGTTATTTTCTGAGATTCTGTGTTTGAGAAAAGCAAAATACCAAAACCCTAATTCTTCTGAATAAAAAACAGAAGGTAACACTAATTGGCTAATTTCGTTTTTTAGATGTCCCACGGTATAGGGAATCTAGGGAATTAGGGATATTGTCAATGGCGGTTTTGGTTCGACCCATAACCGAGAGAAACGGATTCCTAGTATCCATTTTATAACTGGGCACTCTTTAATGAATGAGTTTTGCTAGAATAACACCAAAATTTGACACCAGAATATTACATCTGCTTTTTAAAAGTGGTATTAGGGGCTGAAATGAAATTAATATTATTTCAGCAACGGTTATGATTAGTTTCCAATTAATAAAGATACTGCCGAAAAATGGAACTCGTACATATTTAATACATTATTTTTTTTTTGAGTCAAGACATATTTTTTAAAAATTTCTTTTGGTCCTGCTACACTTATTTGCCAACCTTACTGTATAGGCTATTCAATTTGGGAATGAAGCAAATCACGAAGATGTGAGATTATATGAGAACCCTAGGATAACTAGGCCTTAAGGTAGGCAGTAGGAAAATGCATTAAGTCTAGTATTTTCCTTAGAAATTAAGAGTAAAATAATGGCCTAGAAATATTGATGAATGATGCCATTATGGATCAAAAAGGATGACCGAGGGCATTGAGAAGAGCATTATCACAAACAATCAATTTTTGGTTTATTGATCTAGATGGACCCAAAGGTCGATGTGGCCGTAGTATAATATTTTTTTAAAAGAAAAACTATATTAGATCATATCTTTTATTTTTTATTTTTCTCTGCATTAATGAAATCTGATATGCAAACTGATATTTAATTAGAATAATAACAGTAAAACTTTTTCCTCCTCTCACAGGTCTTGGATATGAGGCCACCATCGCCACCAAAGTCGTGAATACATAGATTAGTGCAAGAATTCTTCTGCGGATTGTAGATGAGCTTGGGAGAGTCTTTTAATCTCCTTATCCATTTTATTTTTTTATTTTGTCCTTTTTTTTTATAAGGAATTCTTGTATTTACTACCATTAAAATACGTAAGTATATATAGTCATTTTTTTCTCGTTAACTTTTCTTCTCAATAACTAAGATTCTCTTAAACCATNTTTTTTAACCCACACTTAAGAAAAATGGTTTTGTTAATCCAAAGCTTCTCCTATAACATATTATATATAATAGATAGGTTTTTTTTAATCGAAAACTTAATTATATTATTCAATTATAAATATAAGCAAGAATGTAAAAGATAAAAAGAGAAGGCACAAGATCAACAATTGACAATGCAACTATAGCTGGATTGACTTATAGTCTGTTTGGACAAAGGATTTGGAGGAGGGATTTTGTGGGGACCAGGAATTTGGTGGAAAAATCATGTTATATTTTTTCTCAAAATTCCTCCCTAAAATCACTTGTCCAAACAGACTATTAGAGAAAACATTGGCAAACCGCTCCTAAAAAAATTATATATATTTTTTTTTTATGAAAATCACATATATCCCTTAATTATCTTACATCCACGAGGGTCATTTGACACTTCCTGACCACCAAATCCATTTTTAAACTCTTGCCTAGGGCCTCAATTTGCCTTGGGCTTTCCCTGCCACTGAGCATCCTTATGCTCGTTTTGAAGATAATATGATGGCTACAAAAGTTTTCACACAAGTGGCGAAAAATCAGATGGCGAGTTCGAAATAAAGCTGAGAGCAGAAATGGGTCTTCTTTCTACTGTTTGAGCAAAAGTTTTGAGCTGGGTAAGAGCTCGCGGTTCATAATTTTGTAGTTAATTTTTGTATCTGTTTTTGTTGGTAGTTCTACAACTTATTAGTAGTCATTCCTGGTTATATGTTTATATGAGAAATTAGAATATTAATTGTTGAGCCAACTCCAATTATTTTTGGAGTTGCCTTCTGTTGTTGATTGGGTATGTTGATTTTGAAGCCTACATTAGCTTGTGTTGTGTTGTGTTGATCTTGCTTTTGTCACTTGGAAGATTGTTGTATACTGCAAGTTCTTGCTATCTTATGAAAAGATGGAGTTAAGCATTTGGGCTGTAGGGTTTTTCTAGTTCTCGGAAAACTCTACAAAGGAATGAAAAACTAGCACTTTTGTGTTGATTGGTTTTTGTTCAGGATATGAAGGGAAAAATTGAAATGATTAATAAAGATCATTTATACTTGTTTTAGTTAACTCTTATTAGTTATTTCATCCATTTGAGGCAGAGCTACAGAACTTATCTCTTTGAAACCTTGTATGTTATACTGTTATATCCACTGATCTTGCAAAGAGATCAATAATCATGCTTGAGGATTCAATCACATCGATCTTGCACTATTGTTCTTATGTTCTTTTTTTTTTTTATGTTGTTTGAATTCATAAGCAAGCTTAATTGGTGAGTGAGGAGATAGAGCAACTTGAATTTAGGTACTAAGAACAAGTATTTTTGGGTCTAACCAAGATCAGGACCGGCTCTCTATCACCCAAATTTGGTCTCAACTGATAAATTGAGAAGCCCAGACTCAGAGGTGTTAGTGTTACCCTACTTGAGTCAGTCCAACAACCCATTTATTAGCTCTCAAGAGTCTAGATTAGAAAAAGCCTTCTTCCTTTCCTTGTGACTCATTGCATGATTTATGTATAATCAACCCATTTGGGTTGCCCATACTATACTTTTGAGGTTTGTATGTAAAAGAGGTGTTTACGAATTATATGATATACACTAATAGTCTGTTTGGACAAGGGATTTTAGAGAGGGATTTTGTAGGGACCAGAGATTTTGAAGAAAAATATAATAATCTGTTTGGACAAGGAATTTGGGAGATTTCACAGATAATAATATCATTCTAAGACATCTAACCCTCTTATCTAAATGGTGCAATTTTGGTATTTTATTCACTGTTAAAAATTTATTGGTAACTTTGAGGGGGGTTAAAAGTTCTAGAACAATATAATTTTTTGTGAGGACGATTCACATGATGAGATCATCCTCACTAAATATCAGCCATTTGATTATTTTTATGTGGGCTCTACAAGAGAAATCTCGCTTTTACACAAGTTCTTTTTCACATAGCTTTCATACAATTATGTGGAACCGACGTAAAAACGATTCTAAGGTCTGATTTTTTGTGGGAGTGATCTCCTCAGCTAGCATGTGGATCATCCTTACATAAATTTGTTGTTTAAACACATTTAATTATAAAATTTTATTTCTTTCTTAGTTTTAGTAGTAATTTTAAGCATAAAGCATTAATTGTTTCATTGCATTTATCTAACTAGTTTGTGTATATATATAGTATCTTCATTCCTACAAGGGTGTTTAAAAAAACCATTTTCATATTAAAATCATAATTAAGACACATCAAATCCATTTGTTAAAAATTGAGAATAGAAGAATTAGCAATAGAGGTGTAAATGTAATTAATTTTTCAAATACTTTGTCTTTTTTTTTTCTTTTTACTTTGTAGTACAAATTGGTAAAGTGGTTATAATGACCTAATCTGTCGCTATAAGCTTGAGTCGTGCATAGCAATGTTATCAAAATTGAACCGGATTAGTGGTCCGATCAGAATTTTGTGTTTTTTGGTTACATCAAATAGGTTTGGATTTGAGAACTGGCGGCCTGATTGGAACCGATGGTCAAACCACCGAACTGGGTCAATCGTTTCTTTCATAAACACAGTTTTGTAAGCTTTTTTTTTATAAAAAAAAAGTGAAAAACGTACCAAACAAAGAGATTAGTTTTAGTCTTTTAGATAATGAAGGGAATCCTGCTCAACTTTAAAATTGAAAATAATTATATTTATGATAATGACTATTTAGCTATATATTTTTTATTTTTACTCTATAAGATTTCTTATATACTTTTTTTAAAATTTTTTATTATAAAATTATTTAATAAATAGAATTGGCCCAACCAAATCCCTAGTTCCAACCAATTTTGGAAAATTTCGGTTACTTCTAAAAAACTGCTGTGCACATTTTTTTTGGACCGACCAATTGCCCCACGCCGCTTATGTGGCATGGGCGTCAGTTCTTAACCCAAAAATATTAACCTTATGCTCTTCTAGGGCCTATTGCAAGCCTCATATCGTGTTAATTAATTATTATTAAAACGTAAGAGATGAATTCGGTTGAATCTATGTATATAAAAATAAATGAAATAATAACCAATTATAAACAAAAAAAAATTAAAAATCAATAATGATGGATACAAGATCGACTATCTCTAGAGATATAAAAAAAAAAAAAAAGTTTGATAATCAAATAAAACAATGAATCATGGGTGGTGGTGTAATCTTCCCTGCTGCAATCCCACTTGCAGTAGAAAACTCAAAATCACTACTAATCTCTGGAGGAGCCAAATTCAAGTCTAAACACAAAACTCTCCTACTATTTGATCTCTTTAAAACTGGTACTTGTTGTTGAGGTGGAGGAGGAGGAGGAGGAGTAGGATGAGATAAAGATGATGAAGAAGAAGATAATCCTGCAGTAGCAGTAGTAGCAGCTTTATCCATGGTGATGGTTGCTCTGTGTCTCCTCATGTGACCTCCCAAAGCTTGTCCAATTGCAAATTCTAAACCACAAATTGAGCACTCGTGTATTTTAGGTTTCATCTGTGATATCTGCAGGACCTGATTATTATTATTATTATTATTATTCAGATGATGATCTGATGAGTCGTCTAACAATCTCGGTTTCTTGTGACTAGCTCTATGTCCTCCGAGTGCTTGAAACGACGGAAACTGACGATTACATGTTTTACACTCGAAAACACGACTCGGTGACTGAGTACTCATCGTCATCGACTCGGTCATCTGATCTCCTCCTCCACGTGATAGTAATATCAAACACTTAGCCATGTTTGCTATGCTAGTCGTCTCCATTTCTCCTCTGCTTCTCTTCATGTCTTTCTCTCTCTTCTTTCTCTCTCTACAATACTAAAACTGAAACTGAGTTAAGGTATAAATTTGGGATTTTGTTCGTCTAAAATTAAGAAATTTTTTTTATTCACTTGAAAAAGTGTGATATTGTGAATGACTACTGAATGGAAAGAAAACCTATCGAGAAACTTGTATATATAATGAAGGCTAAGTAGGTTCATACTTAGCCGACTAAGACTTTTTGTTGACCAAAAAAAACACATAAATGCCCTTTGATTCAAAAGAGTTAATATAAGTCCATCCGGACTTTCTGGGTAAGTAGCAAATAGATAGATGTAAGGGGGCACGTAAGGCTGATTGCATAGCTGAGCACGTTAAATACGAACAAGTCGTGTAAGTCGAGTGGGGTGGAATCAGTCTTCTTGGAAACTTCTAATTTATATTTTTTTTTCTAGAAGATTCCTTGTTTTTTAGAGTATGAAAAGAGGGTAGTAATTAAAAAATATATATTAAAAAAGAAAAGAAAAAATAGGTGGTTGGGGATAAACAAGATAGAGATTTGGTAGCTTGAGATGGAAGGTAACGTGGACCACACGGTCTATGTTGTACTACTATACTACTAGTAGGAACTAAAACAACACTTATTAAGGACATTAATAGTTGTACGCGGTGGTGGTCTTTGAAGTTAGAGAATTGGAGTGTCGTCAATTTCGACCCTTCACACTTTAGACAATTGGATTGAATTAGATTAGATTAGTCTTTGTTTTTTTTTTAATAAGTCTTTCAGATTTGGGAGTACGGTTACTTGCAACGGTTCTCTTTACTTACCTAACTCACCTGAAGATTCAAATTGGGGCCCACTTTATTAACGCAATTTCGTAGCCAAATATATTGAATTGAAATTAATCGACCTTCATCATCATCTATCTCAATTTTGATGATGGGAGTCTGACGTGTAATATTTTATCTCTGTGCCATTGCTCAATGTTAAGAAATAACAAAAATTGTTTACCGCACTTTTTTCTTTTTTTTTTTAACTCGTTTTACATGTTCTAGCGACTTTGTGCTTACACTCATATTACACCTATCTGTGAGGTCTTGTGTGGAGATCAGGAGATAATACAATAACTCTTTTTTAGATCATTTCTATGTAGGACTCTTGTTAACAATCACCCGAATTATTTGTGTTTAATATACATATTTTTTTCGTATTTTCGAATAACGTTTAATACTTCTGTCCAAATGAAACCTACTTAATAAAACGCGAATTTTTTAGCTAAAATGTTTAGAACACGTTTTAACCGAATTACCGAATGAAACGGGTAAAAAAATACTCCTACTCTATTTAATGACTATCAGACTTTTAATACAAAAAAATAAAAAGAAAAAAAATCCTAGCTAATTGCTTAAGGACCATTTTTTGTTTTCTCTCTTTGTTTATAAGGACCCCAATTCTCTCAATTTCTCTCTTCATCGACACACTCGGAACTCCATGAAGCATCTATAAGACTTGGCATATTGTCGAATTTCTACGTGTGAAAAGTATTAAATACGAATTAACTCTAAATCGAATATTTTCCGTACGACGAATTATTGGCCGAATGTTGGACAGCATTACAATTCTTATGAATCGAATAATACCTGACTTGTGCCGTCCTAAATTTTAGTCGTATGCCGAATTGCTAACAAGGTATAGGACCTCTTATTCTTTGGTATAAGCCTAGTGTGAAAAATATGTACAAACAACACAACACATGTAGGATCATGGTCATTTTAATTTTTTTTTAAATTTGTCAAAAATTAATTAAAAATTAATAGTAAAATGTTAGAAAGCTTAAAAATTTTCAATCACTTTTAATGGTGATGTGGTGATCTAAATGATAAAGATATTATCGTTACAAAAAAAATAAAAAATCATTCTTTAAATTATTTCTATGTATACTTCATGAAAAGGTTTATGCCAAGTGTAAGAATAAGTTATATTTGTGTAACAAATAAAAAATTGGATACTATGTATTTGGTCCATATTATATACAGATCTGATGCCGTTTTGGTCATAATCCCGCAAAATTTGGAGATGATTGGATCCGAATTTGGAGTAACCCTAGCTGCTAGTATCTAATTAATAAATTTATGATCTTATATTTCATTAAAAATTTGTTAACTTGGACATTTGATCCGATCCCAATTCTGTTTTGGGTCAAACAATTATAAATCAGATGTGAACCATATTAATTTTTCTTAGAAAGAAAAGCTGACTCATATTTATTTCTTTATTTTGTAAGGTGAGTTGCTTTTAGTTAGATCAGTAACTTACGCCTGCAAGGTATGAATTTATATCAATGCTATCAGATTTTATCAGTTCAGCTTCCTAACAAACAACTCTTGCGAGCTAACTCATTTTCTCCCAATATGGAGTCAGATTCAATTGGATCAATTGAGTTATCGGAGTTGGATGATCATTAATTTATGCAGGCCTATTATTTATGATGCAACCAAGAATCTAATTGTCTAGTATTGTGCTTTGAATCTGGTGAATTTTCGCAAAAATTTATAACCTAAATTTTATTCCATTTATTTTTGTTGTGATTGAATAAATGCAATTATTACACTAAATTGTTCTCCATATGAACGTTGTGAAATAAACTATAAATATTTATAGTTATAAAAATAATTGAACTTATTCATACTCTATTTTAAATCAATGTAGTGATTGCACTTATACCACCACAATCAAAACAAATGCAAATGCAGTAAAAATTTGGTTGCGAATTTTTACAAAAGTTCACTAGATACCAATAGCAATTTTCTCACTAATGACTAATGAGACCTATGTTTCAAAGGGTTAATAGTAACTTATTAAACAACCAATTTGAATGACAAAAATTAATTGTGGGTTTTTGGGGGCTAGTGCTTATTAGTCTTTTTAAAAATATAAATCACTTTCTTTGTAGTTTACTTAATGAGAAAGAGGAGATTAATGCATCACTAGCTAGCTAGCTTCTTCTTCTAGCTAGCTAACTGCAATCGTAATCCTTTTTGGATTGATAAACACGAAGAGAAAGATAGATGTTAGACTTTTAAGACTTAAGAGAGAGAGAGAGAAAATGGCGGCTAAAACGTCTTATTTTAAGTAAGTTATTAACTTCTTAGCTAACAAGTAAGGATTTTGTTAACATGTGCCCTTAGGGCACATCTTAAGCTTTTTAATTTTGTGTTTTGTTTAGTTTCTTAAGGTTGTCTAAATGGGCTAATTTTTTGATATGTATGTTATTTATACTATTTGGATCATATCTAAAAAAATCAGCTCAATCGGAGTCCTCTAGCACCCTCTAACACCACGAACACTTAATTTAGACTTTAATAGTATAAATGAACGGCTGGCATTTAAAGTGATTTGTTTAGAGGGTTAAATGTCTCTGATTGAGCTGATTTTTTGTGGACATCTTATAAATAATGATAATATTATGCTTACAAAAATTCAGCTGATTTGAAGACCTGTAACTTGCAAAAAAATTCCTTCAAAAACATCCTTATCGTGTGCCCTAAGGGCACACGTTAACAAGACCCCAAGCTTGACGTGATACAGAAGTTAGAAAAAACAATGGTGGTGGATTATCTATATAGGCTGGCTAGCCAACCACAACAAATTTTTCTTGTGAAGTTTCGTGTGTAGACCCCACCAGGACCCACACCACACACTGCATAGCATTGAATATTAATTATATCCATGAAAAATTTTATTTATGAGGGAGGTTATTGCACCACCTCTTAGAACACCCCTTATAACGCCCCCCTGTGGGGCCTACATGCGATGCATTCCGAGGCTGATTTTTTTAGAGGATGTTCTTCTCACTATGTATATCATCATATTAAAAAATTACTTCGTTCTAAAACTTCTACCCCCTCAAATTAACGCTTTAAAAATTAGTAACTATTTGGTAACTATTTGAGGGTCAAATAGTTACCAATTTTTAAGAAGTAATTTGAAGGGGTTAAAAGTTTTAAAATGAGCTGATTTTTGAATATGATGATATACATAGTGAAGAGAACATCCTTTAAAAAAATTAGCCCCTAGATGGATCATATGTGGGCCCTATAAGAAGGGGCGTTATAAGGGGGCGTTCTAAGAGGGGGTGCAATAACCTCCCTTTTTATTTATATATTTTGTGTGTTGTCAATTTTTTTACTTTACACAATTACCCTTTTTAGTTATTCGGGGTTATCAAGAATTTTTGTTGTTCAAAGTTATTTTTAAGCACGTAGAGACATGTGTAACATTGATCAGTACTTGTATAATCTCTCCCCCAAATCTCTTAAAAATATAAATTTTACATCCAAACACACTGTTTATAATATTAATAGGGCAAAAATAATGTATTATGATCCTAATAGATATACATCCAACTTGAGCAGTACTTGTAAAATCTCTCCCCCAAATCCTTTGTCAAAACAAACTAATAGTTGATTTGCGTGTAAGTACACATTAGCAAACGTTAACAACTATCCATCGATAATTAAAAATAAAAATAAAAAAAATAAATCATAAGGCTTTTGTGAATTTTGTCACTCCAAGCACCAATCAGCTTATGTAAAATTCATAATCAGAACGACTAAATTAATTAATAAGTCAAGTGGAGGTCAAGGTCCTAGCTAATTAAACTTCCTAGAGTTGCAAACCCTAACTCCATCAGTATCCATTCTGAATTACAGGATAGCTTTTTTGATGGATGCTCCTGGACATGAGACATAGTATTTCCATACGTAAGCCTGGCTGCATCAGCTTCAGCTAGCCTGACGTGAATATTAATATAGCTAGTGTTCACATTGTTACGGTTGTTGGATGGATGCTCAAGTCTTCATCACCGTGTAAAAGCAATTAGTTATGAAAATCGAACTTCACCTCACCGTTGGATCTCCATGCCGATGTGGGCCCAATTTCCGTTACATGTCACTTTTTTCTGTTCCAATAAGTCGGAAATTTTGAAAACCTGTTTGGTGATGGTGGTGGTGGTGAGAACCCAAGACCCGTTTTAACTTTTTTAAGTCTTCTCTCGTGCCCCCTGTCTTCAACACATTAGGTTGGGGACCCTGGACCCATTCTTCTAGCTATCTATCTCCCTCAGTCTCAAGTGTGAATTAATTGAAATTCCAGTATGACCCTCTCAAATTAAGAAGTACACTAATCAAGCACCCAAGTACGTGCTCTCTATAGTCAACTAACGACTCCATAAGTTAAACTGAATTGACTAAAATGAATTGACTTGATGCATGCTGAATAATTTAACCTTATAATTAATTAATATTATTAATAAAAAAACTTTTTAAAACAAAAAAAAAACAAGGAAAATAAAAATAGATTTCAACTAAACATTCTTATAAAATTTTATATTGTATGTAATTAATTATGAATATAAATTAGTTGAATCAACTTCGGTAGGCTACACGACCGATGGGTTCATCGACGAATCATTGGAATATATCCTCTTAATTTGTGATTAAATTTTTAGTACTCGTGGATCAAATGGATAATCTGGCTTAAAAAAAATCATGTCATCAATTGGGTGATATATTATCAATTGATGCAAGTTACGTGAACCAAACAAATAAAATACTCGTATTTTATTTTATAATAAATTTATAATATGGAAGAAATCTACCTTATGAAAAGGCCGCCGACGGCAACTTATTTTTTTTGAATTAAATCGAGAAACGTAAGCATGACTATATATTGGGTCTTGGTTTCTAGATAACATAGACTTGGTGGTGTTCAAGTCATAATAAATAGCGTGCTGATAAATGCACTCTCATGTGGTCTTTATCTAATCTTAATAAGAGTATTGCATCTAGAATGTTTAATAATCAGTTATATATATAGATGTACACTACTTATTGGTTTTTAAATCTAATTGACTTTGATTAAATGAGCATGATATATTTTTTTTTGGTCGGTAATAAGAATTTATTGAACTTAGTGCATGAAAATGATGTCGTGATTTTTCTTCTTAATTAAGATCATGAGACATCAGGTTTTGACAAAAAAATATTACCGACCCTTGATGCATATCAGACGCCAATTTATTAATTTTTCATAGGTGGGCCCTTTCGTTTGTAACATAACCTTCTCATTTATCAAAGAGTTAGATGTTTGCAATAAAAAATAAGGATCTTTAGTCGTATGAAAAGTATGCACAGTTGAATGAGCAATGTGTAATGTGTGAAGTGTTTATGAATACTTGACTTTCTTTCCAATTTTTTTGTCCTGAAAACCATCCACTTACTTTTACAGTCTATTTTCATCCTTTCAAGATAAGACAAGGGCCCGATAAATAGTATTATTTGAGTTTGAATCTCTTTGGTGGCCAGCTCCGCAGGGTTAATTCCCTAGATCTTCTGAGTCATTGTTGACAGGAGGAAGGCAGTACTCTATTCAGGTGCTCTAAAAGGTTTGGACATTCCCGTCATATTAAAAAAAAAAAGCCCACCACTGAATAGCAAATTCGATACGCATTCCAGTCATCTTAATTACAAGGTGTCCGTTTTCTAGGTCTAACCAAAGTGACACTGTTGTTTCCTGATTAGTTGAACATCAAGAATGTAGGCCATGTGCATACAGCTGAAAACGATTAGGTTTTAAGTACTCGCCCTACACAAATTATAGAGTAAATAAGTTTGAACATCAAAATGTACTCCAAAAGTCAGAAATTTGGAACTAGTAGAATGAAAAGTCTGTTTACTTTGAATCGATCTTTGTTGGGAAGAAGAAGATTCAGTACCCAACTCTTTATTTAAGTTTATTTTCTTTCCCTATAAAACCCTAATCTTACATTTCCCTTTTGATTTCATCGACTTTAGGTCTTTGTAGGGTTTAAATCAAATGGTTTTGTTCGTTTGTTTTTGTTATTAGGGTTATCATCTTACCCTACTGATGAAGAATTGAAACGATATTTTCACCATTTGGTGAAGTCATCACAGAAGGTAAAAACATGTACTTTGGTTGTAAAAGAAAAAAACGGTTCTGCACTTGTAATGATACTTTTGAGTACTAAAATCGTCCATTTTTTTTACTATTTAGTTGATGGTTGATATACACAGCGAGATTAATCAAAGATGGAAGAACCCAAAGGCCAAAAGGATTTAGATTTCTTACCTATGATCTAATTTGGATGCACAAAAGGCATTGAAGGCCATGGATGGCAGGGTATTATACATTTCTCAATTTATATCTCAGTTTTTTATCTTTAATGAAAGTTGATGAATCAAAATTGTTCATCTCGGAAAATTTGGCTTTAAAATGAAACTTCCATGGATTTAGCAAGTTTTGGAGAAACAGATTGTGTTCTTCATCTTTTGAGCAGATAAAATTAAGGGTTTGATTATAGGGTGCTAAAATATTTCCTTAATGATGACTGTTGGTTTCTCTATCTATGTTCAATGGGTTTTAGTCTGTCATGTTTGATTGATCATTTTTACTTGCAGTCTTCTAGTTATGTTTGGTTCAAAAACTAAACCTCCCCAAAATACCTCAAAAAATAAACCTAAACAATGTGTGGCATTATAGATGTTGAAGATGGAGTAGTTAACTAGACTCTCACGTTGCGATCGAAGAAGGAACCTGGTTCGAAGTTCCAGTAAACCAGTTATGAGTTAGAACAGATTGAGTTATCCACGTATGTTGCTTGTGCTAGCTAGTGCTTGGTTCTAATTCTTGGGGTTCCACGTGGTAAGGAAAAAAGAAAAGATGAGTTTATGATGATCAAACATGCAAGAAGGATCAACTGTGAATTTGGCTTGGAGAAACTTTTTCTCAAAGTTCCTTGTTGCATGGAGATGTTTTAAGGACTGATTTTTTTTTATAAAGATTTTCTGCTTATCATATAAATTATTCTCACCAAAAATTATATTATTTTAAAACTCTCAACCCTATTAAAAATTAGTAGATTTTATAAGTCCATTTTTTTCAATCATTGGTAAGAAATTTTAGAATGATTTGATTTTTTATAAGAATGATGTATATAGTGAAAAGAATATATCTACAAAAAAAATTAATTCTTAGGTTATTTTCATCTAGTCCCACAAAAATAATATGAATAACAATGTCCATCGAATGGGACTCATTTTTTTTTTTTTTTTTTTAGATAGTTAGGGGTTTTTAAAATGAGTCCCATTCATAGCTCCGTCCATGCAAACCGCTTCGATAGCTTATTGTCAACGGGAGACTTTAATAGGACCCATAGTTTATTGTCACCGTCATAGATTTTAGGCATTATCTACCCGTACCAAAACTGATTAATTTGCATGGGCAGCTGTTCAGTTTTGTTTGGCTAAAATGAGCAATTCATGAAGACAAAACTAAATGAGGCCTGAAGGTAGGGGTATCAACGGGATGGTTCCGGATCGGAACCTAAAGGTTCCAGATCTGGTCCCTTAATATGAAGCGGTTCTGAATCCTATCAGTTCCGGTTTCAAAACTTCAATTGGTGGTTCCGGATTCGGTAACGCCAGGATCCGCGGGTACACGCAAGTATCCGATACCCGTTTTTAATTATTATTTTTTTTTAATTTTTTCACATAAAACCTATTTGTATTTTGTATTTTCGTATTCGATTCAATTATAAACTTTATTTTATTATGAAATTTGTTGTATAATAGTCATAGATTTATTTTATTTTTTTAATTAAAAAAGTTAAAAAAATTAAAAATTTGTTGTATAAAATTTATACGGAACCGAGTACCCGCGGATACCCGATGGGTTGATCCAAAATTAATCGGATCTACAAAATGAGGTCCCAGAACTGCAAAAAACGGTTCCGATACCGGTTCGGTTCCGAGTATTTTGGTAGCCATTGACACTCCTACTACCAACCCAACCGACCCGTTAATTATTATTTTAAGATCAAAGTAAAATTGCATTATTGTAACATTGGTTTCAATGTTCAAATAGCAGTAAAGATGCACAGGACGCTGCTACTGTAGGGCTCACATGGTTACACTTTAAGAGCGGAAATTTTGAGAAGTTGTTCTCTTTACCATGTACATCATCCTTGCAAAAAATCAGCCCATTTTAAAAGTTCTAACCCCATCAAAAATTGATCAGAAATTGATTATAAATTAACAGTTAGAGATGAATGGTGAGGAAAAGAGTCAGTTTTTTATGGAGTTAGAAGTTTTAGAATATACTGATTTTTTGGTAGGATGATCTAAACAGTGAAGCGAACAGCCTCACAAAATTCTAACTTTTAAGTGTAACTATAAGGACCTCACAGTCCAATGTTCAAACAGCAGTAAAGATGCACAATATTAAAAATAATATTTGTACATGACCGTACTCTCAAAACTTCTCAAACCCTAAATCTAAAAAGAGCCATCACAACCAGCCGAAACCTTCTCCGGCAGCTGCTCATCGTCACCACTCGCCGGGAGCTTTCTTCCTCGCTCGTCGCTCGCTCTCTTTCCTTGTCAGAGCTCGAGCACATCCTCAGGAGGTACGTAATCCATCTGTGTCGCGGATATCAAAATAGAAGTTGTTGCTTTCCCATTTCATCAAGTGAAGACCAGGACCAGGAGCAAGCCGCCACCTTCTCCGTCGCCACTCGCCGTCACCACTCCGTTGCTGCTCACCGTCACCCCTCGCCGGCGACGCCTGCAGGTACTCCCTTTCACTTTCACTTTCCCTCTCTCTAGATCATCTAGGTTTTTTACTAAATTTTAACTTCAATCTTCTACAAAATCACCCTTTTCAATCTCCCTCTCTACACCATCTAAGGTTTTTTACTGTTTTAACTTCAATCTTCTAGGGTTTTTTTACTAATTTTTAAATTCAATCTTCTACAAAATCAGAGTTTTCAATCTTTCTCTCTCTAGATCATCTAGGGTTTTTTTTACTGTTTTAACTTCAATCTTCTAGGGTTTTTTTTTACTAATTTTTGTCCTTTTTTTTTTCTATAAAATCCTAGTAAATCAAACTGAAATCACACAAAGATCCTCCTGACATACACAAGGATAGTTATGGTTAATGTTGTTTTTATAAGTATTGACAGAGAAAAATGGTTAAGTGTAATTTTTATAAGGGATTTAGAGGGATTCTAAAGATTTTTATAGTTCGGAGGCCACGGTAAATTTTTTTTTAGGGACTCTTTTCAGAGTCGTTAAGTGTTAATTCTTTGTAGGTGTATCATTTCTCTTAGAGTTAGATCGGATTTTGGTTTTAGCCGGCCCTAAGCCCAACCTCGACCAACACCAGGCCCGAACAAGGTCGAGTTAATCTATGTTCCATCGGAATCCATTTTGACCTAGGGCAACCTACTGAACTAGATCTCTATCATATTTAGGGGAATCTCATATCAAATTTGTGATTAGTATCCTTTCATACTAAAAACGATCAAAAGAAAACTTCATTGATACGTTTCATCTTTTTCAACTAGTACTTAATTTCATATTCTTATTTTTTGTATTCCCAATTCTTTATTAGATTCACAAAAAAAAAAAAAAAACTGCTTCCTTAATTATGTATGAGATATTTTGATTTTCTAAAATTTTAGTTAATCCAATTTTTATTAACAAGTCTCTATTTTTTCTACAGTAAAAATTGGTCATAAGGACTTGCCCTCTCTGCTCAGGTACATATTTTAATTTTGATTGTGTAACTTGTGTTTTATGTTGGTTTTTATAGAAGGTTTATAAATAATTGAATATAAAATATTGTCAATTTTAAACCAACATTTGATAGGGTTAGAAGTTTTAGAATTGACGGATTATCAGTGAGGATGTTCTCGTAAACTCCTGCTTATCATGTCAGAAACATAACAGAAACTCCTGGTTTGTGTTCTTGGAGCTGGAACAGTCAAGGCTTCACCTCTGCTTGATTGGACAGCATAGACAATAACAACAACATTTTGTAATTGGTCCAAAAAACAGAATTTAACTGATCCAGAAAACAATTTTGTGCATGACCATACTAACACATCGGCCCTGCTTGGTATGTAGGGAAAATTTGCTGAATGCAAATTACCACAGCTGTAGTAGTGGTAGTTTGCATGGACAAACATGGCCATAGGTATTCTAACAAGCATAGAAATACCATATCAAGCAGCTGGTTTTATCAATTTGACCGGGAATAATTGCAGATGCGAATTTTTCCTATACCAAGCAGGGCCTTCTTGTTTGAGAATCTACTGAATGTAGTCTAATGCACCTCAAAATCAACTATCAACAGACTAAGGTTAATAACATAATCATTAAGCCTGGAAAAAATTTTGGAAGTTACCTGATAAATGTCTCCAACCTTAAACAAGCAAAAAAAAATATTTTTTGAGGTTAGGGCAAGTACCATGGGCACCCCAAACAACCAAACCCCTCCCTCGGGTCCTAGATTTGGTACGAGCAAGGGGTTTGAGGGAGGAGGCAGAGATTGTGCCACACGACACAATCATTGCCTCCTCCCAAACTATGAAAATAATCTAAGACCATATTTCGATGTGGGAGCAAAGAGTTTGAAGGGTATTTAATTTTAGGCAGAATCTGTGCCATACGACACAGATTGTGCCTCCCCTGCGTCTTCTCTCCATGGTACTTGCTCTCCCTCAATACCTTAAACCCTTACCCCAAACCCATACCTTAAGGGTTTCCCATGACACTTGCCGTAAAAGATTTGGACATTCCGGTCATAAAAAATAGAAAAAGGCCACAACTGAATAACAAATTTGATACGCATTCCAGTCATCTTAATTACAAGGTGTTCGTTTTCTTGGTCTACCAAAATGACAACGTTGTTTCCTGATTAGTTGAACATCAAGAATGCAGGCCATGTGTATACAGCTGAAAACGAACCGGTTTTAAGTACTCGCCCTACACAGATTACAGAGTAAATAAGTTTGGACCTCAAAATGTACTCCAAAATTCAGAAATTTGGAACCAGTAGAATGAAAAGTCTTCTCACTTTGAATCGATTTTTGTTGGGAAGAAGAAGATTCAGTACCCAACTCTTCGTTAGCAGTAAGTTTATTTCCTTTCCCTTCAAAACCCTAATCTTACATTCCCCTTTTGATTTCATCGACTTTAGGTCTTTGTAGGGTTTAATCAAATGGTTCTGTTCGTTTCATTTTGTTATTTAGGGTTATCATCTTACACTACTGATGAAGAATTGAAAGCGTTATTTTCACCATTTGGTGAAGTCACAAAAGGTAAAAACCTTTATTTCGGTTGTAAAAGAAAAAACGGTTCTGCACTTGTAATGATGTTTTGAGTACTAAAATCGTCCAAATTTTTTTTAGTATGTAGTTGATGGTTGATATACACAGCGAGATTAATCAAAGATGGAAGAACCCAAAGGCCTAAAGGATTTGGATTTGTTACATATGAGTCAGATTTGGATGCACAAACTGCATTGAAGGCCATGGATGGCAGGGTATGTTTATACATTTCTCAATTAATATTTCAGTCTTTTTTAGTGAAAATTGATGAACCAAAATTGTTCCTTTGGAAAAATTTTGGCTTTAAAATGAAACTTCCATGGATTTAGTATGTTTTGGAGAAACAGATTGTGTTCTTCATCTTTTGAGCAGATAAAATTAAGGGTTTGATTATAGGGTGCTAAAATATTTCCTTAATGATGACTGTTGGTTTCTCTATCTATGTTCTATGGGTTTTAGTCTATCATGTTTGATTGATCATTTTTACTTGTAGTCTTCTAGTTATGTTTGGGTCATACAAAAACCCATAAAGTGGGGATGTTTTTTCATGAGTGAGCTTCAACCTTGTCTGGAATCAATGCCATGAACTTTATCTCTCTTACAGATGATTTTATATCTAATAGTACCAGCTGATATGTGAGTTCATTCATGTTTTTTGCTCAGCAAAGTAAATAATGTATTAAAAACAGAGGATAAACAACCATAAACAAGAATGTATTAATATGTGAGTTCATCCATGAAAAGACAAACTTGATTAAATACAGAAATTTTCATATGTTCAACTTCAAGTACTTCCAGTTAAACCTAAACATTCCAAATTTCATAAGCATTTTAAGTATCAAAATTTTCATGATTTTTTTCATCTGGACAACGTGGTCTTCTCTTTATGCATAAAGAGGTTCATTACTTGACCTATAAGTTAATGAAACTATGGCCCTGTTTGGTACACCGTGAACACTTTTAGGTGCTAATTAAAATTCAAAAAAAAAATAAATAAAAAATCTCTGATTGCCTTTTTTTTAGACCCACTGCAAACTGCACCAAATACAAACACATGATAAATCATGAATTTTCGCATTTGTACAACCCTCGATTATCACGGTTATATAGCTTTTCCGAGTCTCCTATACTTAACAAAAAAGTTAAAAAAATATAAAACCTTATACTATTGCTTGGAACAAAGTTGTTTGGGCAAATACGAGTGCTTATATATTTGGGGTAGTGCAATCTTTCTGACCCACGTTTATTGTGGGACAACAAGACCATACCATGATGGTCAAGAAAAACGAACTCAATTTCGAGGTGGAAACTCCACTTGACATCAAATCTGATTGAAGGAATTTTCAATTCTGCCAATAACCATAATTTTTGTGGTGTGATTCTGCTAGTTGTCTTTAATACTGCCAGTTGCTAACTACTAATCTTGTATGATCCAGATAATCCACATGACTACAGTAAACAGTTGATCTCATCATTCGAGATATGAAACCTTGATTGAGTGAGGCTAGTAAAACAGGTTTTTGTTACAGTTATGCATGATGGGTTGTGTATAATTTCTCATTCTTGTTTATCATATAGAAACTATTGTATAACTCCTAATCCATCCATCTTGTTGTTGACTGCCTAAACAGATAGTAGGTGGGAGGCTGATCTTTGTAGAAGTTGCAAAGACTTGAAGATGGAAATCTCATCTTTATAGAGATGTTGATGCATTCTAAATCTCTCTTCTGGTATGATTTTGACAAAGTTCTTCTTTGATGATTGTAGAACAGAATTACAAGTCCTCGGCCTGCGAACTATCTCAATCGAGTATTGTATTGCAGAATATGTGGATTCAGACCAGCTGATCACTGGTAAATAGAAAAAACATTTAATACATGATGTATGTTTAAATTGAATGTTCTCAATATATATTATTTGGCAGTATATATATATTAGAAACCAATACATAAGAAATATAGTACAACTAATCACGTCTCAAAATAGCCCAAAAGACTACAAACACCGAACCAGAAAAAATTAGATTAAGGTGGCTGAAGCAACACTTCCGTGCAAGCTTGGGTGCGTGCCGGCCCTTCTTGGCCTGTGCCCATGGATCATTGCTTGGGCGGCCCTCTTGGCTGCCCCCAACCTTGGGCGGCCATCCTGGTCCCGCCCAATTTTTTTTGAAAAAAAAAAAAAATCCATCTTGTTTTTCAATCTTCCGACGGTTTATTTTTGCATTTTCTCACAACACCTCTATGGATCCAGATTTGCAAATTGTGCGTTTTTGCCAAATTTTCTTTTCTATAATGCATGTTTAGCATTCTCCGTTGTGGATGCTCTGACAACTTATAAGCATATTATTGTTATCATTGTTAATTAATTAATAAAAAAACAAAATAATTCAATAAAAAAATAATAGAAAACTCATAATTTTTATAATAAAACAGGAAAAATAAATTTTCTTTTAAAAAATACAAACACCCTTTTTAAGCGTGTGCAACGCATATGCATTGGGCTTGTTAAAATGGGTGTGGATTTATTTTTGGTATTACTAGTTGGATTTTGTTAACATGTGCCCTTTGGGCACATGATAAGCTTTTCGGTTTTGTATTTTGTTTAGTTTGTTAAAGTTTTCTAAATGAGTTGATTTTTTTATATGTATGTTATTTATACTATTTGGATCATATCTAAAAAAATTAGCAAAATTAGCTCAATCGGAGTCCTCTAGCACCCTCTAGCATCACAAATACTTAATTTAGACTTTAATAATGTGAATGAACGGCTGACATTTAAAGTGATTTGTTTAGAGGGTTAGATATCTCTGATTGAACTGATTTTTTGTTGACATCTTATAAATAATGATAATAATATGTTTATAAAAATTCAGCTGATTTGAAGATCCCTAACTTGTAAAAAAATCTCTTCAAAAATAACCTGCACACGTTAACAAGACCCTTACTAGTTTATTGTTTCCATCACGGATTTGATGGGTCCAAATTTTATGTTCCCAAAATACCTCATAAAATAAACCTCCCCAAAATACCTCAAAAAATAAACCGTAACAATGTGTAGCCTTAGAGCATCCACAGTCATATAAGCTAAAAAGGTGTTTTAGCTTTCTCTTATTTAGCCTACAAGACCGAGTTACACAGTGATAGGTTTTTAAAAAAGTTTGAGAAATTATTTAAAAACTGGTTAAAAGGATATAACCGTCATTTTTTAAAAAAAAATAAAAATTAAAAACACCAGACGTAGTGGAAGCACTACGTCTGATGCCAGGCACCTGGCTGTTTTTAATTTTTTTTTTTAAAATACGGTAAAAAATATCCGTTGGAGTGAATGGACGGTCAAGATTGTATGTGAGAAAGAATGATGGTTGGGATTGAAACTGATTTAAAAAAAAACAAAAAAAAAAAAAAAACAAAAAAATTATGGGGCGTGGGGTTTGCACCACGCCCAGTATTGGGCGTGGTGCTACCACCACGCCTGCATGGGGCGTGGAGATAGCCCCACGCCCCATGCAAATTTTTTTAAAAAAAAAAAAAAAAAAAATGAATGAGACGTGGTCTTACCTCTACGCTCCATGGGACGTAGTTTCTGCTCCACGCCCCGTAAATCTTTCTCCAGACTCATTTCCAAAAAGCTAATTTTAGCCTATCTGGGACTCTCGTAGGGGGAAATTCTTATTTTCCCCTACCCACTACTCAACTCAAATAAGGTAAAAAGGTATTTTACCATACCACTGTGGATGCTCTTATAGATGTTGAAGATGGAGTAGTTGATTAACCTCTCACGTTGCGATCGAAGAAGGAACCTGGTTCGAAGTTCCAGTAAACCGGTTCTGAGTTAGAACAGATTGAGTTATCCACGTACGTTGCTTGTGCTAGCTAGTGCTGGGTTCTAATTCTTGGGGCTCCAATTAGTACTACAAGGAGAAAGAAAAGATGAGTTTATGATGATCAAACATGCAAGAAGGAGCGAACGTGAATTTGGCTTGGAGAAACCTTTCTCTTTTTTTCTTTTTTTTTTTTTGTATAAAGTTCCTTTGGGAGTTGCACGAAGATGTTCTAAGGGCTGATTTTTTATAGAGATTTTCTCCTTATCATGTAGATCATTCTCACAAAAATCATATCATTTTAAAACTCTCAACCCAATTAAAAGTTAGGAGATTTTATAAATTGTTTTATTTTTTTTCAATTATTGATAAGAAATTTAAAAATAATTTAATTTTTTTATAAGAATGATGTATATGATGAAAAAAATATACCTTACAAAAAAATTAGTCCCCGTTAACGTGGGACTTTAACAGGACCCATAGTTTATTATTGTTACCGTCACGGATTTAAGGCATTATCTACCCGTACCGAACACAGCTGTTCAGTTTTGTTTGGCTAAAATGTGCAATTCATGAAGACAAAACTAAATGAGGCCTACCAACCCGTTAATTATTATTTGAAGATCAAAGTAAAGATGCACTATATATATATTTCTTTCTTATTCAATTCGATCTCTCACAAGTCTGCTCTCTTTCTCTCTCTAAAAATTCAATCAGAAACTCTTCTCTCATTCTCTCAATTTAAGCAGCTAATATAAAATTTCTGGATTTTGTTGTATATGTCTAGGTCGGGCAGAACAAAGAGTCAACCTCCACTCAGCTTTGCCCTTTTCTCTGCGCTCTTCTTCCTCGGTCTAATTGGGTACACTAACACTGCTACCTAATATGATCAATCAATATACATACTTTCTGAATTTCATTTTGGGTTAATATATTTCTGTTATTAAGTAGCACTACAAAGTCCTCTCCGTACGGGTGTTAATAATTTGGTCTCGTAATCCTGGAGGCATTATTAACCTAATTTTGGTTTTTGGTATCAGGATTGGTTTTGGACAGGCCGTTGCCTTCATTGGTATCCGCTATTAAGAATTTTGCGGAATCTCCTTGTCAGTGAACAATGAGGCCAATTGGTTTTGAGTTAGAAGCCCACAAACTTAATATAGTATCAGAGCTAGGCCCACACGTGATAGGTCCAACGACCACACGTGCTCCTTGTCACCCAAAAAGAGTTCCGCGTGTTAAGCGCAAAAGAACGCCACACGTGAGGGGGCGTGATAAGAATAGTCCCACATGGGATATGAGAGGCTAGCAAACCCAATATATAATAATCCTGGGTCACACTACTCATTGCCAATTGGTTTTGAGTTGGAAGCTCACAAACTTAATATATTGGGTTTGTTAGGCTCTCCTATCCCATTGGGGACTATTGTCATCACCCGCTACAGCTCCCCAACTCTTTCCTCCACTCTCGCAAACCTCATCTCCGCTTTCACTTTCCTACTTGCCATCATTTTCAGGTTATTTCATAAATTTAGTTTTAATTTTACTAGATCAATAATTCGTCTAAACAGTCAAACTCAGACGCTGTTTGACCTGGTCAAAGGATTGAAGTCAGGCTTACTCTGACACTCTGACCAAACCCGAGGTTGATTCGTCTTTAGAGTTAGATCGGTTTTTGGTTTTAGCCGGCTGCCCAACCTCTACCAACACCAGGCCCGAACAAGGCCGAGTTAATCTATGTTCGATTGGAATCCATTTTGACCTAGCCCCTTGACATTAATCTCTACTTTGAGAGGCTCCATATGTTTTACATTTGGAAGGGTTGGATATTTTGACCCCATTTTTCTTACATGTAACACATTTTTTACTTTCTTATTCCTATATTGCGCTTACACACTAAATCCTAAAATTTAAACCCTACATGGAGTTGATTAGGGTTGATATATATATATATATATGATAGATTTTTTAGCATGCAGATCAAAATCAGTTAGACCTGGCAAAAGTTGATACTAATAGCTAAGTGATCGGTTCAGATCTTACCCTAACTCGACCCACCTACTAAATAGATAGGGTTAAGATTAGGATTTCTGACCCTTTTTTTACGGGTCAACCCGCGGATAATCCGTGGATAACCTGTGAACCTGCCAAAATAAATAGGCTTTTTAAAGATTATTAATGTTTAAGCTTTTTAACTTTAAAGGCTTTTAGTTACTGCTACTGGGTTGTTTTTAGGTTTTACTTGTTTATTGCATTAGGGTTTTCACTTTTCATTTGAGGGGGGAAAGGAAAGTGGAATGAAAGGGTAGAACTAGAAGACGGTGTAGGCGGCAGACCTCTTCTTTGCCAACGACGGACGGTGTCCTTCTCATGTACGTTAGTATCCAATCACCTCCTCTCTCTCTACCCTCCAAATCTAATAGATCTCTCTTTCTTTAAGTTAGGGTTTAGTGATTTACATGAATGGAGGTTCTTACTTTTTGCCAATGTCTGTGATTCTCTATTTGAGCCTCTGCTTTCAACTTTTAATTGTGTTTTTTTTTTTTTTTTTTTTTTTTTTTTTGTGAAGTTCAGGTTTCATTCATTTGGACTTTATGGTAAAGTTAAAATGATTCAATGTCTAGAAATCTCCTAGTACCCCATGTAATTTTTGCTGAATGTGTACGAATAATTATGGTGTTCAATGGGATTCATGAAATGAGATATTTTTTTGCTTATATCTTTCCAATTTGGTTTAGTGGTGAAAAATATTTAACTTGCTGTTCAAGATGGGAATTTTTTTCTTCTCTTAAAATTTCTGTAACCATACCAGATCTCATGTAATTAGAATCCATAAATTGTGTGAATTACAATATATTTTTTTTTGTTACTGAGATCTCTTTTATTTTATGAATGCTACTAGTCTTTTTCAGTTTGCGTGTTCTCTTCAATTTTCAATGAAATATAAGTAAAATCCAATGGAGAATATTGTTAATTATTTTGTAGTGGGAAAGGAAGTCTAAATTCAAGCAGAGACAAGATAGAAGGCTTCTTACCAAACTATTTGGACTAAAGGTAATATGAAAACAAAACTTGATGTCTAATTTACACTAGTAATTTGTGCCCTAAAAAAGAATTAGGGTTGCTGTTACGGTCAACCCTGTTAGGGTACGAATTTAATTCTGATTTATAATAATGTGTTATAAAGAAGAACTAGGGTCACTAGGGTGGTTTATTAAACGAGTCAGGGTTAGAGTTTATAAATATTGACTCGTAAACCCGCCGACCTGCCCGCGGATGAATTCTCTAAAAACACACATCTTTGGCACATGCCTTGTCTGGACTTTGGTCTCTCTATACCCCTTCTAGCATACTTCTTCCTATCCTCACGCCTAAATGAAAAACAAAAAATTTAACACCACCAAATTGGTACATAAGCATTCTAAGGCTAAATAACCCCTGTAGAGACTGAGAGGGTGTTTGATTTTGCTGAGTCGGCGTCTGAAATCTGACTCGGCATCTGAGTTGTATCTAGTCAGATTTCAGACTGTTTGTTTTTTCTTTAAGTTGCTGACTTGGTGAATCTGACTCACTAAAATCATCTGAGTCGGGGTGAATTTAGTCAGACATAAATTATAGCTGAATAGAAGGATGGATATCTGATTGGACCAATTTACTATTCTATCCTCTTTTTAAAATGACGACCTTACCCCTGACAATCTAAAACTGGATTTCAACTCAACAGAGGACATTTTTTTTCCTCTATCTCTTCCATTGGAACCCTAGAACAACTTCCCATATCTAAACCCTAAAAGATCGATCTTCCTCCATTGACGACGGCGAAATCGAAATCCAGGTTATTTCTCTCTCTCGCCACTCTCTTGTTCTCTTTCTCTCTCGATATATCTCTCTTTCTCTCGATCTGAGATTGATCTCAGTTCTAGATTTCAAATTGATGAGGTCTTAGATCGATTTTAGTTCTAGATTTTAGATTCATGTGAGCTCTCAGATCTGAGGTCGATTTCAGAAAGAATGGCTCGACAGAGAAAAGGAAATAAAAAAAGGAAGAAGCCATGGCTATGAGAATGGCGGCACTTTGTTTTTTAAAGGAAGAAGCATGGCAATGAGAATGGCGATACCCTGTTTCTTTCTATCTAAAAACCCTAACTTTCTCATTTTACACAAATCCAATAAACCATGCTTACTACAACATTGGTTCTAGGTTTACTTTTCAAAGATTAGGTTTTTAATGGAAGATATCTGTGATTTGATCTGCTATTTATTTCAATGATTTCAGATTTTTTAATTTATAACATTAGTGATCGAAGGTTGGATTGATTCATTTCAGTGATCTGATTTTTACTTTTTTTTTTTCCTGATATTATCAATGATCTCTTTTTTTTTTTTAATAATATCAGTGATCTCAAGTTGAATTGCTAAAATAATTGAAAGAAGAAAGAAGAAAAAAATAAACAAGAAATCTGGAGGTTATTTTTATTATTTTTTTAAATAAAGGTAAAAATGTCAACTTATAATTTAAAAAATTAATCCAGATTAGGAAAAACAAACATGTTTTGTCTAAACATTTTAGATGACTGTAGAAAAGTGTTAGAAATAATACAGGATAAAATGTAAAGACAAGAAGTGCTCCCTACTGAACCAGAGATATTAGTCCTGATCACGTAATCAGATCTTCAACTCGCTTCAGATAAGATACTTACGGCAACCTACTGAACTAGATCTTTATCATGCTTAGGGGAGTCTCATATCAAATTTGTGATTAGTATCCTTTCATACTAAAAACGATCAACGATCAAAAGAAAAACTTCATTGATCCGTTTCATTTTTTTCAACTATACTTAATTTCATATTCTTATGTTTTTTATTTGGATTCCCAATTCTTTATTAGATTCATAAAAAAAAAAAACACTGCTTACTTGATTATGTATGAGATATTCTGATTTTCTAAAATTTTAGTTAATCCAATTTTTATTAACAAGTCTCTGTTTTTGTTTTTTTCTACAGTAAAAATTGGTCATAATGACTTGCCCTCTCTGCGCAGGTACATATTTTAATTTTGATTGTGTAACTTATGTTTTATGTTGGCTTTTATAGAAGGTTTATGAATAATTGAATATTAAATGTTGTTAATTTTAAACCAACATTTGATAGGGTTAGAAGTTTTAGAATTGACTAATTCTCGGTGTGGATGTTCTCGTAAACTCCTGCTTACCATGTCAGAAACATAAAAGAAACTCCAACTCCTGGTTTGTGTTACTGGAGCTGGAACAGTTAAGGCTTCACCTCTGCTTGATTGGACAGCATAGACAATAACAACAACATCTTGTAATTAGCTCAAAAAACAGAATTTAACTGATCCAGAAAACATATTTGTGCATGACCATACGAACACTTCTTGTTTGAGAATCTACTGAATGTAGTCTAATGCACCTCACAATCAACTATCAACAGACTAAGGTTAATAACATAATCATTAAGCCTGGAAAAAAAATTTGGAAGTTACCGGATAAATGTCTCCAACCCAAACTATGCATGTACACCTGCACAGTAGTATCATCTATATAATAAACAACCCCTAGATCTAATAAACTATGCATGTACACCTGCACATTATCTCATAAATCATTTTCTGTTAGTTTTAGTTTTACTTGTAAATATTATGATTCTGGGCTTTCCGAACTTCATTCACGCATTTAGATGGTAAGCATTTCTAGTCTTTTTTTGATTACTTGAATGCTTTGATAGATTCTAATTTTTAAAATAATTTTTGTTTTTTTGTTTTTGATCGGTTTTAGTGTTAACACAATCGCTGTTGAAGAGCCCTTCTCCAACACGAACTGAACATGAAAATTTTGTTTGTTCGGTGTAGAGTATGCAGGGAGTTACTGGGATGGATTTATGTATGTTTTAAGTTACATTGAGATAATTAACACATTTTTTTTATTATTAACTTTCCTAATTTTTAATCTTAATGTTTTAAACTCAGACTGACATTTATGATCATAAGGGGAGAATAGGAAACTTCTACAGAGAAATCATTCTGGATACGTTGAAATTAATTAATCATTACCATAATTCTAATTAATATCATGTTGTTCGTTTACATAACATCTTCATGTATCCGGCAGAAACAAACCTCATGTTCAGTTCTTGGATCTCCAACACGAACTGAACATGAAAATTTTGTTTGTTCGGTGTAGAGTATGCAGGGAGTTACTGGGATGGATTTATGTATGTTTTAAGTTACATTGAGATAATTAACACATTTTTTTTATTATTAACTTTCCTAATTTTTAATCTTAATGTTTTAAACTCAGACTGACATTTATGATCATAAGGGGAGAATAGGAAACTTCTACAGTGAAATCATTCTGGATACGTTGAAATTAATTAATCATTACCATAATTCTAATTAATATCATGTTGTTCGTTTACATAACATCTTCATGTATCCGGCAGAAACAAACCTCATTCTGATTGAAGACGATGAAGATGTTGAAGATGATGAATTCGAAGAAACCATCATCAACGACTTCTTCCACAAAAACATCTTCCAAACCCTTTCTCTGCTGGTAGACGACTCCTAAATATGATTTCAACGGAGGATTTCATGTTGATTTGACTAACTATTAGATTAGCTTGTTAGCTAAGTATTATCCCTTTTTGGGTTCGAAGAAGATAACCCACATTGTTGCCAGAGATTTAACTTTCCCATACCCTGTAAGTTGCGTGTATTTTTTAACACATTATCTCATAAATCATTTTCTATTAGTTTTAATTTTTCTTCTGAATATTATGATTCAGGGCTTTCCGAACTTACTTCACGCATTTCGATGGTAAGCATTTCTAGTCTTTTTATTTATTATTATTATTTTTTTGATTACTTGAATGCTTTGATAAATTTTAATTTTTATAATCATTTTTGTTTTTTTTTTTTGTTTTTGATCGGTTTTAGCGTTAACACAATTGTTGTCGAAGAACTGTTTCCTGTCGATCTACAGCATGAACCATATATGAAGATATTATTTGTTCGTTGTAGAGTAAGCCTTGAATTAATCGGATGGATTTATGTATGTTTTAAGTTACATTGAGATAATTAATTAATTAAATTTTTTTATTATTATTAACTTTCCTAATTTTTAATCTTAATGTTTTAAACTCAGACTGATATTTATGCTAATGAGGGAAGAATTGGAAATTTCTACCGGGAAATTATTTTGGATAAGTGAGTCATTCTATTAAAATTAATTAATCATTACCATAATTCTAATTAATATTATGTTGTTCCTTTATATAATAACATCTTGATGTATCCTGCAGAAAAAATCTGATTCTGATTGAAGACCACGAATATGATGAAGATGATGAAGATGATGAAGTTGATGAAGGCGATGAAGATGGTGAAGATGATGAAGTCGAAGAAACCATCATCAGCGACTTCTTCCACAAAAACACATTCCAAACCCTTTCTCTGTAGATTAGCTTGTTAGCTTTTGGGTTGGGGTTACAGAGAAGGGCAATCTTTTATGCCTATCTTACACAAATATATTCCAGCTTATATTTCTTCTTTTGATGGCTGGCTATTATATTCCTTGATGTGTCTGTCTATCCTGTGTAGAATATATAACCTAGTGAATTGGGGTAATGCTATGTAAACACTCAATCGAGTGTTTTTATTTTAAACACCGGCCTATGGGGATCACATGGATACACTTCAAGAACTGAAATTTTGTGAAGTTGTTGTCCTCACCATGGGCAACATCCTCACAAAAAATCAGCGCATTCTAAAATTTTTAACCCCATCAAAATTCAAACTTTTTTCCTAACCGTTCATTTCTCACCGTTAATTTTCAATTAACTTCAGAATAACTTTTGATAGGGTTAGAAATTTTAGAATGGGCTGATTTTTTGTGAGGATGTTGCCAATAGTGAGGAGAACAACCTCACAAAATTTTAGCTCTTGAAGTGTATCTATGTGGGCTCTACAAGCTGGTGTTTAAAATAAAAACACCCGATCGAGTGTTTACGCAGCATTACCCAGTGAATTGTAAATAACATTGAAGATGAGGAAGGGCGATGGCTTTTAATCAGCAACTTCTGAGTGGGTATATTGAAGTAATAGTAAAGTGAGGAGTTTATGGGCTCAATTGATCCAAAGAATAGAGTTCATAATCTTTCTTTCTTTTTTTCTTTTTCCTTTTTGTGATGGTATTGTTGATAGAGAACACTTTAGGATTCAACAATAGATGTTCTAGGAATATAGTTAATGAATTCCATTGAAGAATGGAGCTGTATCTTTATTGCATTCTCAAGTAATTTACATATAATCTGTATCTTTTTTTGGCAGTTTGGAAGTTTCGAAATGACATCATTTTCAATGCAAAAGAGCCATCGTTCCTGGAACTTGTTCTTCGCGTGAAGAGTTTGCTTTTTCTTTGGGGAAGGGCTGGGGGTATTGTAAAGGGTTTTCATTTTGAAGATTTTGTTTTTCGGTGGGGTTTGATTGTCGGATCTCTTTAAATTGTAAGTATCCTCAATCATTCCTACTTTGTATATTCCTTTCTTTTTTTAACATGTTCTTTCAAACCTTCAAAAAAAAAATAATCTGTTGTTATCTAAAAGATACTTCGATTGGCAGTTTAAGAAAATTTTAGTATCCATGTTGCTTAAGATAATTAGATTTTTATGGGTGATCGAGCATGACTTTACACCTCTTATCATGTCATAGTAGTTGGATTGAGTTGTACAATGGTTGCTATTATTGGATCTAGAGTATAAATCAAGATTTGAAGTGTTAGTGATTCACTGGTTCATTCTCATTCAGAGAGCATCATCAAGATTAGTCCTGAGTACAAAATGTAGCATGACTATTACAGTTGTGAGCTACTCTCGCATTCAGCTATTCTGTTCATTAAGTGGAATAATGCTTCTTTCACTGTCATTCTTCTTTCCATTTTACATGAATATTCTGCATCTAATTTTAGAAGCCCTGCAGCTTAATGCTTATGTTTCCAACAATGGCCAGCTACCATTGCAATATTTGATCCATGTTAACATCAAACCATATTGCTCTTAAGTTAGAATGAATGTGGTTGTGCAGGAATAACCGACAACCTTTTAGATGTATGCTGATGCTTTCAAAGACATCAAATATTTCTGAGCATTGTGATCACAGGGGGATCCAAGTTATGCTAAATCATGCCTTGGTTCAAAACCAAGTTGAATTAGTATTATCAAAATTTCCACCAACTCAGCTAATAAAAACAAAAATGTCTCCTCCACTGAAAATTGATTAGAAAATGGAGGGTTCAAAAGGCTTAAAAATCTGATCACAATTATTTATCGGGCTAGAAATTTAAAAACAATGTGATTTTGTGTGATGACGATATTCATGGCTAGGTGACCGAGAACTTCCCATAGAAAAGCATCCCTTAAATTATCTCAAAGTAGCCCATATACTGTGTAAATGAAGTGTAAGAATAAGTGGTGGGGATCGAAGTAGAATTTACCCACTGGAAAACCCCCTTCTCCACTCATGTCTCGAAGGGTTTTATCCGTTAAAAGTTCGACACAGAGTTAGAGCTCTACGTTATCTTATTTTCTGTCTGGGTCGTCTTCTTTATGTCTAAAAAGTTGAGGTAAATTAACAGTTTCTCTCTCTAAATTAACAGTTCAACCTTACATACGACCATGTTTGATCTTTTTTTGGTTGGAAAACTAATGGTTTGTTTGGACGGGGGATCCCAAGGTAGGGATTCAGTGGGGACCAGGGATTCATGTTTCCCTGGTCTATTTGGCTGCCAAGAATCCCTTGAAACTTGTTTCTCAGGAAAAAAATATTTTCCAGCAAATCCCTGTTTTGGAGTCCCACCTCCCCCCTTAGAATTTGTTAGAATTCTAAACTAAGGATTCACTATGTATGCACCTAACTCAATGTAGATTACACCCCACAGAATTAAAACAACAAAATAGAGATTTTCCTTAGATTTTAAATGGTAGCCAAACAAACCAAAGGATTCAAGCTTCCAAGGATTTATGAATCCATGAATTCTTTTATAGTTGCCAAACAAACCAAAGGATTCGTGTTTCTAATAACTCATGTTTCCAATGACTCATGTTTCCCACTTCTACATCCAAACACACTACAAGTGTGATCTGTATTCAAGTTGTAAAAGTTTGTTGATTTAATAACCATATCACTATGCCTCTCTATTTAAAGAACACTAATTTAGCTAGCAAGTTGCTCTAGTAATAGAGTTTTGGTGTGAGAGATTCAAGTGTGGTTAGTCACCCTGAGTGGTGGTTGGACATCGTTCGCCGTGACTCCGCAGAGTGGGAACCAGAGGTTAATATGGGCATTCTGAACACTTTTAGAATTGAGAGAAATAGTCAATTTTGGGGAGGTTTAACTAATTTGAATTAATTTAGGAGTGTTTGACTGATTTCAATTACGGGGTGATTCACTAATTAACCCATTTGAGATAGGTCATAGTTGTATCAATCTGAGGCTATCTGACACACGACTTCGTTACGATTAATTCTCCACAAATAACTTTCCAGACCATAGATTTTCCTCGAGATTACACATCAAACAGGGAAGTACACTACGGCAGGACTCTCGTTTTTTCTCTCCTTCAGATCAAATTCATGTTTTCTTTTCTTTTTTCTTCTTTGAAAAGGATAACTAGGGATGGATTATTGTGTTTTTTCTCCTGAGAAGATTTTGGTAAGAATCCGGTGGATGGGTTCTCTGCCGGCTTGGTCAATGATAGCAATATCTTTGAATGGAGTGTCACCATTATTGGAACTCCGGATAATCTTGAGTAAGTGTTTGCTTCCTTATCTAAAGTGAAAAAGGTTGAATCTTTTTGCACTTTCGTTTCTGTTACAGAAAGGGTTTTGGTTTCTGGTTTGATCGGAGTAAAGAGTCAAGATTTTGTAATTGATCTGTAATGTTTTTTTTTTTTTAATGATTGGGGTTCTTTTCTTTCTCGTTTGAAGATTTAATTGGTTATGTTGTGATTGTGGTTGTATCTGTTGTGGGATGAGTTTGATATGGTTGTTGTTGTTCCTGTTTTAAATTGGTAGAAGATTGGTTCCCTTATCTTTTAATTTGTTGTCATCGATTTCCTATCTTTTTCTTTCTATTGGAGTTCATCTCCTGTTTTATTGTTTGTTTTTCATAAATGAATTAGGGTTTTTTTCAGGTGTACAATATTTAATTGGTGAGAGTTTGATTTGGTGAGAGTTTGATTTGTGATTGTGATTGAATTGGTGACAATTTGAATTGGTGAGAGTTTGGTTTTTGTAAAGGACTTTTTTCTACTTTTCAACAATTTGCTTCTTTGTCCCTTTCTACTGCTTCCATCTCAAGAATGAGTTTCCATTGAATGAATTCCTACATCTGATATGACTCTTACAATTATACTTTTACTGGTCATACTTGATAAGATCGCTTACTTTTCCTGGGGCAAAAAATTTCATCCTAACCTCTCTACTGATGTAGTTTACTTCTCTATCGTATCTGCTTTGTCGTCAGTTATAGGTACTAGGTTGGTAGGTCCTTGAACACGAGTATTCCTGGAATTGGTACTCATTTTACTCCTGTGATGTTTGATATCAAATTATTTGGTTGTAATCTTGTAACTTTGTCATGGCAATGAAATGTTTACATTAACTTTAATACCAAGAAACAATTGCATGTCTTGTTGATGGCTGCTCCAATTACAGTAAAGTTCTTGAAGAATAGATGTTAGATTTGCTAAGTATAGATAGATATAGTCACAAATGTGTTTCCTGATAAAAAAAATACTTCAATGTATGGTCATTTGATAGACTTCTTCCTACACATTTCCATTTAATAACTCCTTAACACGACATTTAATGTAAAGTAATTTATTTTAGTGATTGAATAATGGAACTTTTATCAGTTCTTTGCATTGTGGACATTAAGTTTTGCATGTGCATCTCCGCTGGTTCATTTTAGAATGACTAAGGCATGTTTCACCTCAAAACTTGGAGAAGTACAGACTTTTAGGTTGCGACTGCCCAATTATTCTGATATGTGCATACTGAACTGGATTTTTAGGTCTAAAAAGTTTCTACCTTAAGAAAGTCACTCAGGGTTAGTGATGTGTATTAGTATTTCATTGTTCTTTAATCAATTAATATAAGCCATGATTAGTATTTGGTGTTTCCTTTGCATTTATCCTATTTAAACTGATGAAATATTACTCAATGACAACAAAGCAAAACAAAATATATAATACTGGAAGATCATATAAAACAAGTAGGAGTGGCATTTCGTTCCATTGTTAGGGAAGAGCAAGGGAGAAACTTACCAAAAAGTGAGGATTCACTTATATGGTGTTTAAAACTTGGAATGTTTCCGACTATTTTAATATGAATCCATTCAATAAGTGTATTCATATATAATCTGAATGTGTGTTCTTTTTTCTATATATGGTGGGTCACACTCTGCTGTTCTGCATGAATTCATGTTTCTGTCGGAGATTATTTACTCTTTTTGTTCTTAGATGGGGTTTTAAATTTAGAACTTTCCGCATATTTTATAGGAATGCATTTGATAAGTTTGTTCCCATATAGTCTGAATGTGTGTTCTTTTTTCTATATATGGTGGGTCACACTCTGCTGTTCTGCATGAATTCATGTTTCTGTCGGAGATTATTTACTCTTTTTGTTCTTAGATGGGGTTTTAAATTTAGAACTTTCCGCATATTTTATAGGAATGCATTTGATAAGTTTGTTCCCATATAGTCTGAATGTGTGTTCTTTTTCTTTTACATAGTCAGTCACACGTAACTGCTCTGCTTGACTTCATATTTCTGGAGAAGATTATAGTTCTAGACTGCCTCCAAAGCTCAATAGTGATGTCTTAAACCCATTTCAACATATTAATTTAGCGTATCATTATCATACTATATACTATCTTTTGCATTTATGACTTAATATCCAGGTTGAAAGCATGGTGTTGAGTATTATTACCATGCTTTCAAGTCCAAATGATCATTTCCACTACTTGCATATGTGAACAAGGATGTTGGACTGCTACTCTACAGATAGGTCTTGAACTTGTTAAAAAATTTACTGGGAATAACAGATATAACTTTGATCATTCTGCCATTCTCTC